>PVKZ01003842.1:0-19014 GCA_004027375.1 Macroglossus sobrinus
TCTCTCTCTCTCTCTCTCTCTCTCTCTCTCTCTCTCTCTCTCTCTCTCTCTCTCTCTTTCTGACTCAGTACACAAAGCAGATGATTCGGCTCTGAAGAGTGCAATGAAAATGATTCTCAGATCATTTGGGGAACTTTTCCTCCCTATACTGTAGTAAAAACTGCAATAGCAATTAGTCTTCAAGTTGCTCAAACCCATCTTGGGCTTGAGTTATTTTACATTTATTTTAATATGACTCCCAAATTACCTGCTTTTTGAAGTGACAGAATGATTAATTGTTTTTGCATAGTTTGGTGTGGTTTACTGTGAAGTTGCTAAAAGTGAAGAAGGTGGCCAACTGAAAACTTGAGTGTCAAATACCACAAGTAAGAGATGCAGACTGACTAATAAAGGTTGTTTCAGAGTGGTATTTACAAAATGTAACACAGTGGATATAGGTCAGATATGGAAAAGAAGATAAACTAAGATTCAGTGTTTTAATTATATATGAAAAATACATAAAGTTACTTTAGCTTTTGGATAATAAGAAAAGTTGTTAGTACTGCCAAAAAGTGCTTTTAGGGAAGTTTTGAATAGACAAGAACAGACTGGAGGCTCTTCAGGAGCCTGGTTGGGTATTTTCCAAGTACCATTTTGGGGCAATAGGAGCCTTGCAAAATTACCATTGTCACCTTCAAGCTTATAATCCTATGAGCCTTTGTCAGCATTTCCAGAGTAAACTCAGTTTCCCAGAAGCCTCACCTTTATTCATTCAACAGTGTTCATTTAGAGCCTTCTATATGTCAGACTTTGTGATGGGCTTATTATTTCTTTAATTAGTTCTTCAAAATTTCACTGCTCTGTGAGGTCACACAACCTATTAATGACCAGACCTGGCATTCATGCCACTTAACTGCAGAAAGTCTAGTCTTTTACCAAACTCCTTCACCCAGGCATTTTTGCGAGTCTCTAAAATATAGTTACACATTACGTAGATCCATCCTAGTTATTCAGCACAGCAGTTTTTCAGTAAATTATTATATTTGTGAATAAATTTTGACAACCCCTTATATTTAGGTTTACAAAGCACTTTCATGGTTCTTTCATCTTAATCATTTACTATGTACTCTATAGCAGGGGTCCCTAACCCCTAGGCTGCAGACCAGTACTGGTCTGTGGCCTGTAAGGAACTAGGCCACACAACAGGAGGTTAGTAGCAGGCAAGCAAGTGAAGTGTTATCTGTATTTGCAGCTGCTCCCCAGCACTAGCATCACCACCTCAGCTCCACCTCAGATCATCAGGCATTAGATTCTCATCGGAGCACCGGTCCCTGGTGCCAAAAAAGTTGGGGACCACTGCTCTATAGAATGCATGGCATTATGGGGAGGTAATTTTCCCTGCCTTCAGGTGGGTCAAATCTCATTTGTGGAAAAGAAATACACACATATGACATTTAGATAGCTACAAATTCAAATGAACAATATAGCTAGTGAGCATCATATAAGAATTCAATGGGGCATTTAACAGCTATGTAAAGCCTCATATTTGGGAATGGGAGACCCTAACTTACCAAAAGAAAAAGATAAGAGTTTGAGTTGTGCATAGTGCTTAGAACTATGGTAAGACCTATCTGGCTGAAGAGAAGGCATGGTAGGAAATAGATATGGATAGATCAGATGGGGCCACGTTAAATGCCAGCTCTCCAGTTCCAAGTTCAGGAATTTGGGTTTCATGGGTAGAGAGAAAGGAGTCACTTTTGAATGGTGTTTATGCAGAGAGAAGCATAATGATATTGTTAGCATTGTCCTATTAGGGTTAAAGAAGAGGACAGAGTCAAACTTCACTGATAAAGAAAAAAGTGATAACCACTGGGGAAGATTTTAATTTTCCTCTAAAAAGTATGAAACTTTTATAAATATATAAAAATATTTGTTGTAACAGATTTAATGTAAGAAAATAATTCAGAATGCCTTTCCAAAATAAGCTGTTTTAGCAGGGAGAGGGAAATAAATTGGATGAATGTCTCTAATCTTAGGTTGCACTAGATTCCTGTATCAATTTTGTCTTGATGTTTTCCCCACTAATTCTGTTTAGTTCAAAGGTACCGAGTACCTAGTATATTCTTATCTCTGTGTTAGGCACTATGGGTATAAGAAAGAAGCATAGAGCATCTAGCATTGTCCCAATCATCAAATGACAACTGGTGGATGATGCTATTGTTATTGAGTAAGCTGCTTTATGCCAGATTCCTCGCTAAATGTTTTCCATAAATTTAACCTTTCCAACCACCTTGAAAGGTAGGTATTAGTATCTTCATTTTGTAGATGAAGAAACTAAATTTTTTTAAAAATTAAATTAGCCAAAAAAATGGTTAATTTACTTGCCATAAGTCACAGAGTCAGTAAGCAATGATTGAAACTAGGATTCAAATTAAGGTCTGTCTGATGCTCTTGCTTTTAACTACTACCTCATTATCAGGGGTTACATGCATAAAACAATTAAGAAACAATAGCACATATCTCTCAGCGCTTCTCATTCCTCTTCATGGTTTATGTGCTTTGTGTGACTAGAGGCAGGTGCATAAGAAGAATGAAATGTGCTGTAGAGTCTTATCTTGAGATGATTTTTCTGAGGATTAAAGGTGAGTCAACCTGCAGATGAAAAGTATACCAAATTTTAATCACTCCATACTGCATCTCATTCTTTTTTTATTGACCCACACTTCTTCCCTAGTAGCTTTCCAGCTGTACTCTTTCATCTTGACCTATCGTTAGACCTCCTAGATGTGTAGCCTTTCAGTGGCCTAATTTGAGCCAAGAGCAGAACATATAACACCCATAGAAGTAAGGAGGAGACAGTAGCATGTGCTTTACCTGAACATCAGTTCTCTCAGCCAGGCTCTTAATAAGAGCCAAAGTATACAAATTGAGGTTATGTTCACTATCAAGTGTCTGGAGCAAAGTAGGTAGTTCAGTTCAGTGACCTCTAAATTTTTAATGCAATCAGTTAAAAAAAAAGCAGATAATCCAAACAAAAGTAAATATAAATTTATATACACACACTGCAACTATACTAACCTGTTTAATACATTAGAAAAAATAAAGAAAAATATGAATTTTAAAAGGATGAGAAAAGATAAAATCAGCTGGATTTAAAATAAGACTTTTTAAAATTAATTGTGCAAAATAATTTTGTTCTCACTGAAACTATTATTAAACATAATTTAAATTGAGAGTAACATGAAAACATGGTTCTTAATTTATAAAATCATATAATAACTCCATAATAAAGGCAAAAAATTACAACCTCACAGCTAACATCATCTCAGTGGGGAAAAGCTGAAAGTCTTTTTCTTAACATCAGAAACACTTTTATTCAACATAGTATTGGAAGTCCTACCCACAGCAGTCAGAATAGAAAAATAAATAAAAGGCATCCAAATAGGAAAGAAAGAAGTAAAACTGTTATTATTTGCAGATGACATAATATTATATAGAGAGAACCCTAAAGGTTCCACCAAAAAAACTGTTAGAACTGATAAATATTTTCAATAAAGCAGCAAAGTATACAAAATTAATATTCAGAAATTGGTTGCATATACACCAATAATGAACTATCAGAATAGAAATTAAGATAACAATATCTTTTACAATTGCATCAAAAACAATAAAATACCCAAGAATAAATTTAACCAAGGAAGTAAAAGACCTGTACCAGGAAAATTATGAGTCATTGAAGGAAGAAATTGAAGAAGATACAAATAAATGGAAACATATACTGTGTTCATGTGTAGGAAGAATATACTGTGTTCATGAGTAGGAAAAATCAACATCATTAAAATGTCCATACTACCCAAAGCAATCTATAGATTCAATGTAATCCTTATAAAAATACCAATGGCATTTTCAGAGAACTAGAACAACTAATTCTAAAATTTATATGAAACCATAAAAGATCCCAAATAGCCCAGGCAATTTTGAGAAAGAAGAAATGGAGGCATCACACTACCTAATATCAAACTATACTACAAGGTTACAGTAATCAAAACAGTATAGTACTGGCACAAAAACAGACATATAGATCAATGGAACAGAATAGAGACCAGAAATAAATCCATGTCTATATGGTCATTTAATCTATGACAAAAGAGGCAAGAATATACAATGGGGGTAAATAGTGTTGAGAAAACTGGACAGATACATGCAAAAACAATGAAACTGGACCACCTTCTTACACCACACATAAGAATAAATTTAAAAAGGATTAAAGATTTAAATGTAAGCCTGCAGCTAAACCCCTCTCAGGACTGTGCAGCTAGACACCTAGTGCACAAAGACATACAGTAATAAGACTAGGAGACTTAGGAGCTTTGCTTAGTACATAGAAACAGACACAGAAAGGCAGCCAAAATGGAAAGACAAAGAAGCAGAAACCATATGACAGAACAGAACATAAAACAAGGAAAAATGGAGTCAAGCAATCTCACAGATTCAGAGTTCAAAACACTGGTTATAAAGATACTCAATGAACTTAGGGGAAGTGTAGATGAATTCATTCAGAATTTTAACAAAGAAATTAAAAAAACATAAAATTGGAGATGAAAAGTATAAAAAGGAATCAGTCAGAAATGAAGAATACATTATCTGAGATGAAGAGTATATTAGAGGGAATGCACAGAGTGGAGGAAGAAGTGGATCTAAACACCTATATATAGGATGGGGGAGCCAAGGACACCCAACCAGAATGGCAAGAAAAAGTAACCAAGAATAAAATAAAAATTTAAGGAGTCTGTTGGACAAAATTAAGGGTAATAACATCTGTGTCATGGGGGTACCTGAAGAGAGAGAACAAGAAGTTGAATATATATTTGAATAAAGAATGATAGAAAACTTCCCTAATCTGGTGAAGGAAATAGACATACAACTCCATGAAGCTCAGAGAATCCCCCCAAAAATGAACCCAAAGAGGCCCACATCAAGGCACATCATCATTAAAATGCCAAAAGTTAAATATAAAAAGAGAATTTTAAAAAGCAGCAAGAGAAAAGCAGTCAGTTACCTATAAGGGAGCACCCATAAGACTTGCAGATGATATCTCAAAAGAAACTTTGCAAGACAGAAGGGCCTGGCACAAAATTCTCAAAGTGATGAAAACCCAGGATCTACAACCAAGAATACTTTATCCAGCAAAGCTATCATTTAGAGTCAAACCCAGATAAAGAACTTCCCAGACAAAAATAAGCTAAAAGAATTCATCATCACCAAGCCAGTATGACAGGAAAAGTTGGAGGGACTTCTTTAAGAAGAAAAAACATGTGTCAAAAACAGGAATAAAGAATGGTAACTACATTTCTATCAATATGTACCTCAAATGGAAAAGTATAAAGTGTTCCAACCAAAATACAGAGTGACTGAATGGATAAGAAAACAAGGCCCCTACATATGCTGCCTACTAGAGACTCACTTCAGATTAAAAGACACACACAGACTAAAAGGAGGGGATGAAAAAAGATATTGCCTTGATGGGCCTAGAGGATATTGCACTGAATGAAATGAGTTGGATAGAGAAAGACAAATACCACAAGATTTCACATACATATGTAATCTAAAGAACAAAATTAACAACAACAAAAATGGAAACAAATCCATAGATACAGAGAATATTTGAGGGCTACCAATGGGAGGTGGGGTGGGGGGTACTGGTGAAAAAGGGCAAAGGGATTAAGAAGTACAAATGGATAGATACAAAATAGTCATGAAGGTATAAATTGTAGCATAATAAAAGGTTAAGTTATATAGTGAAGAGTAGGCAACATAAGAGGTCAAAAAAGAAGTAGGGAGAAAAGGAACTCATTTAATCATAACGATAACACTCAAAGGTAGAAACTAGTATTATTTCCATTTTACAGATGAGGAAACAAACTGAGAAAGATTGTGCAAATTACCAAGGAAACCTAGTAAGTGGTGGAGTCAGGAGATCTGTCTGAATCTTAGAGGAGTAAATGAAGAATACTTCCTGGAGGATCTAGGGCTTGAACCAGGCCTTACAAGGTGTGAAGGGCTTGAAATTTGAAGCACCTCGAAAACAGGTAGGAACTTGGTAATAATCAAAAAGCATTGTGCAGAGTTACATAATGAAGTTTGTATCTTAGGAATGAGTCTACAATAATATGCAGAATGAGCCAAAAGAATAAAAGACTAGAATCAGGAAGCCAGCTAGGTAGCCGTTACAGAATACAAGCATGCAATGTTGTGGGGTAGCCTAAATCAGAATAGAAAGGTATAGTGGAGTAGAATTTAAACATCCCAGGGAGAAAAATGCAGGGCAAGGTTACTTTAAAAATAGGGATAAAAAGAGGGATAAGAAAAGATTCCAAGGATTTGAGCCTGAAATACCCTGAGAATGCTGGTATCACATGATGAAAATAATGTCATCAGGAGAAACAGGCTGGAATCCTTGGTTTAGAACCAATGGAGATGGAGATATGGACAAAAAATCCAAGTTGAAATGCCAGGAGACAGTTGAAGAAATAGGTCAGGAGCTCAGATGAGGTCAGAGCCAGAAGCATCAACCTCCGTGTAAAAGTGCTAGTTAAAATCATGAATGTCGATTAGTTACTGTAGCAGACATTATGGTTTGCCTACTACAAAGCTATTTCTCATTTCTTCCTTGCTTATAGAATCTCAAGTTTGTTCTCTAGCAGACACATGTGTTCTTAAGAGAGTCTGGGAACTCTTCTGCTCCAGAGGGGAAAATCAGAGGAATGGTCTAAGACAGTAGTTCTCAACCTTGATTGCACAGGGGACTTACCTGGGGAACTTTTAAAATGTTGACTGCCAGGTCCTATAGTCAAAGTTGAGATCCATTGGTCTAAACCAATCATGGTAGTTTTATTCCCCTTGTCAGTGACCTATTTGGGTAATCCTAGCTGATGGGTCCTGAAAGGAAGTTGGGTGGGGGTATGTAAGATAAGTTTTTCTTACCCAAAATTAAATGCACTGCAGAAACCATCATTTTTTAAAAAATGAATATCATCATTTCTACATGTGATGCATGGAACTGCTGCAACCATTTTGCAATTCTGAAAGGGATATGCAGATGAAAAGATGGAAGACAACTGGGTTCTTAATGAGGTCCTTGAGCTGCTGAATTGACCAGTTCTGGAATCTCCATACCTTTAGGTATCTTGTTATAAGAAATATTTGTCCTTACTGTTTGTCATGTTGAATTTTCTGTTACATGTAGCTAAAAGCATCTCAGTTAGCAACACACATAGATGCCTCTGCCATGGTGTCCATATATTTTATAGTAAATGTTACACTATATTATATTCATTATTTCCTGTCTGTCTCCTTCCTCAGTTTTTGGGTTCCCAGAAGATAAGAATTGTGTATAATACATTTCTGTATCCCTAGAGCAAACATAAATATTTAAACAATTTTTTAAAATATTTGATGGATGAATGAAAGAGTATTTGAAGAGGAGAGTGTCAACAGCTCTGTCTGCAGGAAAATCCGCAATTAGGATGAAGAAGAAAAAAAGAGGAAGCCAGGAAATAAAAAGAGGTGTGGTCAAAGGGATAGAAGGAAAATTAGCATAGAGCTGGATCATGAGAGCCAAAATATTTTTTAAAATAATAATAATACATTAAGATGGTCATTGTCAGTGGGTACAATACAAATGTAGTGAAGAAAAGGCTATTGAGATTTGGTGAGAAAGAGATGCCTGGGGACCTCTAGTATGTATTTTTCCAAGCAGACTCAATACTTCATGAGAAAATTTTCTCAACAATCTAAGTTGCTTGTCCTCTGCAATGGAATCTTCTGCATAATTGGTGCTTAAGCTGAAATTGCTATTTTTAGTCAATGCAGCAGGATATAATGGAATCTCAATAACTTCATCTTCAGTTTGTTTTTGGTGACATCATCAGTTTTGGGGTCTCCATGCCCAACAGAAAATAATCAAAAGTCAAGAGCTATTATCATCATCATTAAAAACAGTAAAATATCTTTAGAGGAAGAAAAAATAGATCAAATTTTCTCTGCAAGAAAGTGAAAAACTTTGGGTATCAATTTCTTCAAACACAGCACAGCACCTGTTACAAATACATCAAGTGGCATGAAAAGGTTACATGCTTGCAGCCTTACTTTCTTGCTCATAAATTGAAAGTTTCTCAGTGTGGTAACACTCTCATTTCCACTTCAAATGATAGGTTATCTCTACTTTCGATTAAACAAGTAACTTTAACCCATTGCCATGAAATTCTTCTGCATGACTTTGGCCTCTGAGAATAATGTTTCTGGGAAGGAGTCTTGGGGAAAGTCCCCATCTTCAGTGCACAAGCCCTTTCCTCTTTTTCCACCCAGGAGCTTTTGCCACTGCCCAACAAATGGAGAGCATTAGATTTTATAGATAATAAGTACCCTCTGAGAATTCTACGAGATCTGTAGTAGCACATTTTAACCTCTAAACAGCTGAGAAATGTTGAGAACTCCCCCAAATTCACTGAAGTTTAACCTCAGCATGGTCTCAGAAAAGTAGGATTGTATTAGCATGTTTAACACTGTAGTCCAATGTTTCCCACTGATCCCTGTGGTAGGTAAAATAATGACCCCCACACACACCCAAAGATGTCCACATCCCAATCTCCAAAATTTACAAACATGTTACATTATATGGCAAAAAGGGCTTCACAGATGTGATTAAGTTATATATCTTGAGATGAGATTACCCTGGATTACCCAGCTGGGTGCAGTGTAATCACAAGAGTTTTATAAGAGTGACACAGGAGTGTTAGAGTCAGAAGATGTGATGACAGAGTAAGGGGGAGAAGGAGAGGAAGAGTGATTTAAAGATGCTATGCTGCTAGCTTTGAAGATAGAGAAGAAACGTGGGTGGCCTCTAGAAGCTGGAAAAAAAAACACAAGAAAACAGATTCTTCCCCAGAGCCACCAGAAGGAACACAACCATACTGATAACTTGATTTTAAGACTGTTGAACTACAGAACTGTAAGATAATATATTTGTGCTGTTTTAAGCCACTAAGTTTGCTAATTTGTTATGGCAACAATAGGAAACTAATACAATTGCAGTCATAAATTCTTTTGAAAAATACAACTAAGTGGTCAAATAAATCTGCAGTCTCTAGGCTTCTTTTGGAAATTTACAGTGCACATTGGTTCACTAAAGGCCCTGAGAAGTCCAATGGAAAATAAATCTATTTAAGTTTAACTCAGTATTGACCATGGAAAAAAATTTTTAGCTGCAACCATCAATTATCATCCTGCAGAAAAACGTTCCTTTCTCAGGATGTTAGTTTGAGTTAATACTGTGATAACTCATTGCATGTTAATTTGACTGAAGCTGAAGATAGATGTGTTAACCGAAGGAGAGGTTAGTGTGGAAATCTAGAAGGTAGTGAGTCAAAGAACAAGAAACTCTCAATGTTTTGCTCAACTGTCCAGGAAAGCTCATTCTCACATACAAATATCTGAGTATTTAGTCCCTGCACTCTGAAGTATCCCCAGGGTTAGACTATCACAGTGGATGGTAAATGCCATTGAAGTAATCCAAAGAGTTCCCTAGTTCTCATTTCTTGTTTTCCAAACAACCCTCTGCTATCATTTTAAGCTTTCCTTTCAAGTCTGATCTGACTGGCATAACAGTTCCAAACTGGTTAACAGTTATCTGTACCCCTGGAAATAAATAAATTGGAATTCTGACTTTGTATCTCTATCCTTTGTGATTTAGGTTTGTTCAGCAAGAGTCTATCTCCGGGAGATTACTGACATCTAAGTATCTCTGATAAAATTCAGTTTCTGGGCCTAACTAGTACCCTACACAGTCCTACCTAAATTGCCAGAGAAACTTTCTTAATGACGCTTCCACCCTGCCTCACTCCTCAAATTGTCACAATCCTTCTTGCGGACAATTTCTTGTCCATAGCAGCTCTATTACCATGTCTAGGAAAAAGTCATTGAAACTACATTCAGTTGACTGAGTTTACTTGTAGTACAAGGTTGAGTAGAAGTGGATATGAGCAGAAAAGGGCAAAGAACAAGGAACAACTTGGGACATATATGGGCATACTCTCTTTGGACCAATACCATGAGTGCAAATGAGGCTACCACATCCATTTCCTATACTGGTAGAGGGAGGAGGTGAAAGCAGAGGTGACAAGTAGTACCATGTACCAATTCTGATCACATCATAGAAGCCAGGTGGAATGCTGAGTTAAGGTGTTATGGAAAGCTATTGTCTTCTCAATACTTTATTTCAAGGACTTTTCATTTCCCTTCTTCTATCCACATGGTATCAATGGGAGCTGCATACAATGTGATATACAGCCCTTTGTCCATGGTTTTGTAAATCCCCTTTTTTATGGGTTACATTCAGTTAGCAAAAGTTGATCCCCAAGAGACTGAGTTCATGGCCGAATACTCAACCCAAACTGAGCTAATAAATTCATTCTGAGGGGATTTTAGAATTAAGAAAGAGATTAGTTTCTCTTTCATAATATGTAAAACTTGTATGATATTAACTGCCACATTTTCCTCCATATGGACTAGAAAGAGAAAGCTGGTCTAATGTAAGAGAGAAGAATGAAACACATACAAAGAAGTGCAAAAGAAAATGGTAGAGGGAGAACCCAGATGGTTCCAGTTTATCTCTGAAGATAACATATTCAGAAAGTTGGGTTCTGTGAGACACCCCTGAATCCATATTTTAAAAAATCTCCTTTTTCTTTAATCTATAAAATTGGAATGATAACTCTACTTTTATATGGTTGATTTAAAAGAGTGTAAATTTATACATTTATAAAGCCTTTAGAACCCTGCCCGGCATATAGTAAGTAATAGATGAGGATTTATTTAAAAGCTTTTCTGTTACTCACAACCAAGAACATCCTAACTAATGAAAGAAGGATACAAAGGGCATGCCCAGCCTCAATGGGATAGAAAGCTGTGATCAAATAACAGTGTCTGCCATGAGAGCAGAAGGGGGAGGCAACTATATATTATGTAAGAAGTTCATTCTACTTCACCAACAACTAAGGATACAAATTTTAACATTTAATGTTCAAAGTATTATGACTGAGTTTTTATATGCCCATATTGACAGGAAATTTAACTTTTATCTTGGGTTCCCTTAGAACACAGGGTTTCAGCTACATTACTTGAGACCACTATACAGTCTTGGCTGCTGGACTAGATTATGTCCCAAGGACGATGAGATATGGTTGCCCCAGACAAATGTTTTAAGAGAAATAGGCAGGGGTTCTTCTAACTCTTTTATACACATGGATCTTTGGTTATGGCTTAAACTTGCCTCTAGGAGGGGCTGTGTTGAGGCATATTCTGGTATCAGCAGCTTCAAAGACTTGGCAGAAATGTCATCCAATCACCCCTTATACAACAGGTCCCCAGTGCAGAGGCCAGCCAACTGATCATGTCTCCTTCTATCCTCATAGTGCTTTTTATCTCAGGAGCTTCACTGCCCTTTCCCAAACTCTGGAATGAGCCAGGACAATCCTAATTCATCCCAACATGTTACACTAACTTTGGACCTCAAACAGAAAGGGTCAATATCTCAGTCAGAAATTCAGTATCTCAGGAGCGCTCCTCTAGTTGCTAGATGGGATGCTGACGATTCATGAAGCACTTAATAAAGCCAATCATTGCTTCAAAAAGAAATTAACAAAAGAAATTCGGTATCTTACTCTCAGTCTCAAATAGAAGTACTGGTACTTGCCCCCATTCCCTCCCAACAATTATCAGTATTCTAGTCAACAGGCATGCAGGGCTTTAGTTTTTGGAACTAAAAGGTTATTCTAGTAACATGCCCAAAATAAAGAAAGCAAGCCTCAAAGAGAATAAATCTCAGCTAAAACTGCCAGTAACTTTCAAATGGCAGCTTCCTTGCTTAGGAAATAAATGGAGTCCCTCTTCAATGGGACCCCTAACACGTGTTTGCCATCCCTGAGTTAGACAATGGTATGTAGGAAGGTAGAAGGCTTAAAGTTGATGAAGGTGATATAGGGAAGAGGCATAAAAACTATACAGATTGACTAAATATTAAACCAGATAGTATCCAGAGCCTGTTACATACTGCTAGACATGGGAATCTGGCTGATCAGCATAAGTCCAGACCATGAGGAGCATAAAGGGAAATTTCTGCTGAGGTTACCAAAAACTATTTCTCCATGCCCTTAATGCTGCATAACCATATCCAGAAGGAAAACAGATTTAAACTGAATTTCTCGAACTCAGGGCTTTCTCATTCTCTGACTCTAAAAGGAGTCCACATCCCTGGGGAGCGTTATCCCTTCTCTAATAAAGTTTTCTTTTGTCTCTAACTCTGGTGTGCACTCAAATTTTTTACTGTGCACAGTGAAGGACCCTCTTTTTAGCTACAAGACTTGAATCTCCACTCAGGGGGATTAGCCCCATCCTGCAATTGAGGTACAAACAAGACTGATCGCAATAAATCCAAATCACAGTTTTGTTTATCACCAACCTAACACAGTCCAGAGAGATTATGCAGAAAAGTAGCTGAGAGCTGGCATAGGTGAATACATACTCCTTGAAGGAGCACTGCCAGGGAGCCCACAGACCCTGCCATAAGAGGTTTGCAAAGCTTTCCACTTCCTTATTATCAACCTGGCAACAAGAGGTTCATTCCCATTGTATCTGTCTATTGAGGCTGTGCTAGAGCAGCAGTTCTCAACGTGTGCTCCCCAGACCAGCTGCAGCAGCATCTGAGAACCTGTTAGAAATGAAAATTTGAGGGCACATTCCCAGACTTGCTGAATTAGAAACTCTGAAGGTGTAGACCAACAGTCTGTGTCTTAATCACCTCCAGGTGATTTTGATGCATGCTCAAATGTGATAACCACTGGCCTAGATCTATTTTAATCAACAAGCTCTGGGATTTCTGTTAAGGTGGAGGTGGGAGTGGGGTTGCCAGATAAAACACAGACTGGCAAGTTAAATTAGAATTTCAGATAAACAACACTCATTTTAGTGTATGTCCAAAACCTTGCATGGGATATATTTATTATTTATTTTATTAGATATGTATAAAAGTATATGTTGTATATCTAGAGTTCAAATTAACTAGGTTTCCTATATTTTTATTTGTCAAAACTGGCAATCCTAGGTGGAGGGGGAGACTCCAGATAGGATGATGGCACAAGTCTAGCCCTTGAAGAGAACAGAATTTGCACCCCAAAATGTACCTTTTTGGCATAAGGATTATTTTGTGCTAAGAAACAGCAGACATAGGGAAAACTCTGAAAATGGAAAAGTTACCCTTTTGTAAGAAGGTACTCTTCCAGTACCTGAAAAAAGATGACTAAAACTATTGAAACTCTTATCAATATCAATGGAGAAGGTAATATTTAAATCTGAATTAACAACCATACCCTCATTTATTATGCTTTTCTGATAACCTTCCATAACTGCCCCCATCTTTTGTCTTTAGCTGGAGGTGGTATTTAAAGTGATGGTTCAGGCCATTTTAGAGTTAGTTTTTCTGGGTATCTCCATGTGTAGATGAGGTATACATGTTATTAAACTTGTTTTTCTCCTGTTAATCTCTTTTCATTATAGGGGTGGGTTTCAGCCAAAAACCTAGAAGAGTAAAGGAAAATAATTTTTCATCTCCTACACCCTCAATGGTCCTCCAGATAGATCAGTTAGGTGTGCAAAGCTTCGAAATAAATCAGAAAACAATTACAAAGAGCATGTACTTGAGTTTAAAACTTAAATGTCAGGAAATTCTAAGCAAGCACAAAGGATGGGGTGGGGCAGGGGTGCTGTAGGATAAACTGGAATAAAATTTAGGAATTGAATTTCAGTTCACAGTTCAGACTCCAGGAGTCCCAGCTGCAGTAGTTTCTAGCAATAAGACCTGTATTTTTTCTCTCTCTGTGACCAAACTCGTGCCTGTACCCATAAGGTGCCTTTGTGTGAATTAGAAAAAGGCACCATTTCCTTGTGATGCAGGACAGGGCAAATTTCCTCAATTGGGGAGGTGGAGTGGTGAGGAGACCAAACCCTGCACCAAGAAGAGAGTCCCTTGGCGGAGAGTGTAGAAAGAATTAAATGCATATGACAAAGTTAGTCAAAAGGAAAGTTATTAGAAAGGGGTAACACTCCACAGTGTGTGGTCTCCTCTCAGAAGCAGAGAGTGAGAGGGACCCCAGTGTTCAGGGAATTCAGTTTAAATATCATTCTTTAGTTCCCATTTCCTTTGATATGGACATACAGTGAGGAAGGGGAAGGGGGAAAGTATGTAGCATGAAAAGGTAAGAATATGTAGGCTAAAGGCCTGCTGGCTGGCAGGTCTCAGCCTTTAATTCATAGGTGCCCCATGTTTTTCACCACAGGGAATGAAGGATTTTATTTGTATAGGGAAGCCACTTAAAGACTCTGTTGTTCCTGTTTCCTCTTACACGGGTGTGGGGAATGGGTTGTTAGCAATCCCAGCAGAAATCTTCCTTTTTTCTGCAGATGTCCTCCTGGCCTGGCTGCAGAACTGATCAGCATGTTGTAGTCCCTGAATATAGCTTAACATTTTAGTTCTCTTGCTTCTTCCCTATATTACTTGGGCCACCTGAGTGCTCAGCTTGATTCATGGATCCCAGGCTAAAGTTCAGCCCCCACTCACCTGCTTAGCTAGGCACAAGCTGCACAATCCTTTGTGGCAGCTCTGAGTCTACTGCTCTTTGTGACAGATCTGCCTACTTGCCAGCTAACATGGACACATTACAATTGCTTACACTCTACTTTGTTTCAGTGTCCTAGCCATCAGTAGGGGACCCAGCCCTTCACCACCCAAGACTTGGTTTTCTAAAGCCATGTTTGTCAGAAGCATGGTGTGCAAATTCCTTTGTTCATAATGGTAGCATTCAAGTCGAATTCCACATGAAATTGTCTGGCTAAAGAGGCAGATTTCTCGATATAAAATGATGAAAGATAAGTTGAAGGATCTGATTAGTTAATAAGAATTCTAAGTAGTGAAATTCCAAATTAGCATAAAACAATTTTTTGTTAAGAGCATGTGCAGCACCAGAGTTAAAGAATTCTTTTCTTCCTATTTTTTTTGTTAAAGCATTTTATTCTAAAATAGTATCACAATAAGACACTTCAATGTTTGAATTATGGTATATTAAGTCATGACTAATTGCAGTAATTTCCATTCAGAACTTTTAACATCTGTGTGGTAATTATCCTAATCCAATTTGTTATGCATAATACAATCGATGTCATGTATGTTAGTGTTTAGGACCCCAACACAATTTCCTGTAATAAAATAGAGTGAAATACAAAGGTAGCTCAGGTGGAAAGACAGGCACACCTTTTATAGATATCAAGCTCCCTCTTGATCTCCAAATGATTGGGGATGGGGGCAGTAGAGACCAAGTAAATTTAATTAACATTTTAAAAGGAGGCCCAAGAAAAGAGAAAGTGTGCACTACACTCTTGAGAATGAGCAAGAACAAGCTGTATTAAACCCAAAAAGATTTTTTTCTAACAGGCTGTGGCTTTCAGAAGCTACCAGAAATAATGTCCTGACCTCGCCTTATAATGAGCTAATGAGACAGTGCTCTGCTGACATGGTGTTATTTCAGTAAGGGTTACATCTTACCTGAGAGTCGGGTTTTAGCTTTAAACCTTTTGTCTTTCTGTCCTTTTAGGAAAAATAACTCTGCCTAATATCTCCCAGAAAGTCATAGGAATCTGGGGCACTAAGTATCTGATCAGACTTTAGGCACAGGCAAAGAAAGCACCTATCTCTGTGTAACTTGTAGGGATGTGCTGGCTGGAAAATTACTGTTTGGCTATTGCCCATGAAACATAATGCTCTAACCATGAGCTTTCTGCTTCTCTACCCACTGCTTCCACAACCGACCTGTGGACTGACAGTAAAAAGAAGAAAAGTAGACTTGTGTGTTCAAACAAGATGAAGAATGGGATTTGGGGCTTAAAAACCCTGTATCTCTACATTTTGGAGCTGCTTGATTTGGGGTCTGCATACCCCTGGCAGACCCAGCTGGTTGAATAAAGAGTGTGTTTCCTAAAACTCACTGATTTCTGGTGGTCCGTGTGTCTATTGGGGGCTGGTGGCTACAACATTTGGAGGCCCCAGTGAGATCTCAGGGAGTGGCCCTGAGATCTAAGACGGGACCGGCCTCCGAAGCAGTTGCTGTCCATGTTACAGATTCAAAGGAGTGGCCAACCTGAGATGTTCTAGGGCCCTTGATTGCCATGATGGGGTCAATGCAATCATCAGGGATGCAAACTTTAGGACACACTCTTTGTTCCTGGTCCCAATAGAAATCTCCGAGGCCTCGGTGTCTGGATAAAAGGTACCTTTCTGTTTCTGTTGACCAGTCATTGGGGGTCCGTAGAGAGACTGGATGCAGTCATATCTTCTCGACTGTGGCCAGGCCGTGGGACACTTACCTCCTATGCCTTGTTATCAGGTTCTATTGTCTTTGGTCTTGTCTAGGTTATAGGTAGCAGACCTCTCCGGGTCCACCTACACCCCAGTAATTGTTCTTGTCTGAGTGTTTGTCTTGTGTTTTCCACACAAGTGATGGGGAGAAGTCCCAAGTTCACAAAAGACACCCTTGAGGTGTCTTCTGCCACATTTCAAAGAAGGGTTTATAGAGGGAGCTAACTACAGCATAAAGTTTTCTTCAGGCAGACTAAGAACATTGCGTGAAGTTGAGTGGCAGTCTTTTGATGTAAACTCGTCTCCGGAGGATTCCTTTGACAGGGCTTTAGTGAGAAATGTTTGGAAGATTGTCACAGGAGACCCAGGACATCTCGATCAGTTTCCCTACATCGATCAATGGTTAAACCTTGTTCAGAACCCCTCTCCTTGGCTCTGCCAGTGTGCCCTTTTTCTAGGGGTGCAAATCTTAGTTGTGGGTACCCCAAAACACATGGCAACCGAATCTCCAAGACAGCCTAGTCCTCAGTCCTTCAATCTCCACTGGAAGACAGTGACCTTCCCCCATTCTATAATCCAGGATGACACAAGCCAAATAGCACTGCCTCACCCTTGGACATAGGCAGGTAACCCCTATGAGCCACCTCCTCTGGGCAGGGTACCAGCCAATACCACCACTCCGGCCATTCTCCCCTTGCAAGAAGCACCACCCCAGGGGCATCACATAGATAGGCACTTTATGGTTTATGTGCCTTTCTCGACTAGTGATCTGTACAACTGGAAGGCACAGAATCGCCTTTCTCTGAGAAACCTCGGCATTAATGAGATTCTTAGAAAGTGTCTTTCAGACTCACTGCCTCACCTGGGACGATTGCCAACAGCTTTTAATTATCCCCTTGACCTCAGAAGAATGCATATGTATTTGGACTAAAACACAAAATATGGCTGTGAGAGGGAGGAAAGTTGAGGAAGCATGGGAACAGATTGAGGAATAATTTCCTTCCACCTGCCCAGACAGGGGACACAATTCTCAGGCAGGGAGAATGGTATTAGATCGAGACAACCAGATTCTAACTGGGGGAATTAGGATGGCTGCTCATCTGCCAACTAATCTTTCTAAGGTAACTGAAGTTATACAGGGAGGTACCTCAGGAATCCCCTGGAGCATTTCTTGAATGAAGTGTACCGGGTATACACTCACATTGATCCTGAGGCCCCTGAAAACCAGCAATTAATTACTATAGCCTTTGCTACTCAGCAGCCCCTGATATCTGGAATAAATTATAAAAATTAGAAGGTTTTGAAGGGATGAACTTGTTGAGATAGCCCAGAAGGTGTTCAACAACAGGGAGACAAGGGATGACCCAAAACATATGGCTAAAATTCAAAGCTACTGTCATCAACCTAGGCAATCTGTTGCCAGACCCAGACCCCAAGACCCCCATTCATGACTGCATAGTATCACTGATGCTGTGCATTCCTCAGGACTAGATCTCAAAGACTCCCCTCTGCCTGAGGCCGATGAAGTTCTGTTCACAGACAGGAGCAGCTTCATGCAGGAAGGAAGGAGGTATGCTGGGACAGCGGTCGTAACTCTAAATGACGCCATTGGTCACAAGCTCTTCCCTATAGGACTTCTGCTGAAAAGGCTGAACTCATCACCCTCACTGAGGCACTAAGATGGGGAAAGGATAATGTCCTTCGTGTACATGTGCCACTACACATGTACATGAAGGAAAGAGGGCTTCTGACTTCTGCTGGGAAGGACATTAAGAACTAGGAGGACATCTTAGCCTTACTTGAAGCTATATAGATGCTTAAGGCTCTTGCTATTGTTCTTTGTAAAGGGCATCAAAAAGGGAATAGTCCTGAGGCTGAGGAAAACTGACGAGCCAATGCAGAGACAAGAACAGCAGCCACGAGGCCAGTGGGGCCCCCACCATATATACTGACTGTTGTCCCTGACCTAGAACTGGTCTCTCTCCAACCTATATGGCAGAAGAGAACATATATTTTCAAGACAAAGGAGCAACTAGGAACCACTAGGGGTGGTGAATGAACCCAGATGGAAAAATCAGGCTCTCACAGGCCCTTGGAAGGACTCTCCTCCACCAACTACACCAGACCACACACCTAGGGCAAACTAAGATGTTCCAGAAGGGAGAAGAACTGCAGAGGAGATAGCTTCACAATACCTGACTTGTGCCCAAGTTAATCCAAAGGGGAAGATAGAAGAACCTAGGCATAAGGAAAGAGAAACTTATCCGGGGGACCACTGGGAAGTAGATTTCACTGAGGTAACCCCGACTATGAGGGGCTACAAATATTTACTTGTTTTTATAGACACCTTTTCGGGATGGATAGAGGCCTTCCCTACCAGGAAAGAGATTGCCTTAGTAGATACTAAGAGACCACTACAAGAAATTCTCTCTCAATTTGGTCCCCTTGGAACTTTAGGATTGGATGACAGGCCAGCCTGTGATGATGTGCTACTGAAAGGGTCACAAAGATGTAGTAATGGGTTAAGGTTAAGAGCCTACGTGCTAATCGCCATGTCTCGCTTCTGGACACCC
>PVKZ01003842.1:19114-111476 GCA_004027375.1 Macroglossus sobrinus
AGTTGCCCATGGGAACCTAACAGTTACCCATGGGAACCTAACATTTTAACAGTACACTTTCTGCTTCTGTATCCCCGCTTGCACAACCCACCTTTAGGTTGACAGGTAGAGAATAGAAGAAATATTAAACCTTTGTGATTTAGACAGAATGAAGAATGAGATTTTGGGCTTAAAACCCTTGTATCTTTATGTTTCGGGGTTGCTCCTTTGGAAGGACAGCCGCCGGCTAATAAACTTCCTCTAATATCAGAGCACTCAGGTTGAGTCCGGTTATTCCGGTCACAACAAGCCTTCATAGCAAAGGTATCACAACAATTGTCTAGCTACCTAAATTTACAATGAAAATTCCACTGTGCCTACCGGTCCCAAAGTTCAGGCCAAGTAGAGCGAATAAATCGGACCCTAAAAGAGACATCAGTCAAGTTAGGATTAGAAACTGGTGGGACCTGGGTAGAACTTCTCCCCTTTGCTCTTCTCCAAGCCAGGTGTACTCCATATATTAATGGGTTCACCCCATTTGAAATTTTCTTTGGAAAACCCCCACCTTTAGTACCTAGAATAGAAGATGAGAAAAAGGCAGAACTGTCTTACTTAAGTTTTTACAGGCCCTTCAAAGTGTACAGAAGGAGATTTATTCCCGGGTTCGTGCTGCCCACTCAGCCCCGGGAGACGGATTTCCCCATCAGTTTCAGCCTGGGGACTCTGTGTAGATCCGGAAGTTCACTTCCAAGGGACTAGAACCCAAATGGAAAGAACCCTTCACTGTCTACCTGAGGACGCCCACTGCAGTTAAAGTAAATGGCATCCTGTCATGGATTCATCACTCCCACGTGAAGGCAGCACGAGAGTGGACAGCTTAGGAAGAGGGGCCCTTAAGACTAAGACTCAAGCATACATAAGTCTAACCCTCTGTTTTTTCCTTTTTCCTCTCTAGCCCAGGCATTTGACCAGCCACAACCAAAACCAGAAGGAGCATTAATAACTTTGCTAACGACAATACACAAAGCCTTAAATAAGACCACTCAAGACATAGGACAAGATTGCTCATTGTGCTTAAACCCAAAACTCCCTTACTATGTCGGGGTAGGAACTCCCCTAAACTTAACTGAGCTCAGCAGGCTAGAACTTCAAGTCGATTCACTAGCAGAAGAAGTCCTCCAAAATAAAAGAGGTTTAGATTTATTGTTCTTAGAACAAGATAGATTATGTATGGCTCTAGGTGAAACCTGTTGCTTCTATGCCAATAACTCTGGAATAATTAGAAAAAGGTTAAGACTAGTACAGAGAAATTTAGATGCCAGGAAAAAACAGAGACTAAAATCAAATAACTGGTTTCATAGAATGTTCAGTTGTTCACCATGGCTAACAATCCTTCTATTTGCTGTAGCTGGACCTTTAATCCTCCTCCTCTTGTTAACTTTTAGCCTGTTTCCTCAATTTCTCTTTTACACATATAAGGACAAAAAATTAATTTTATTAGACTTTTAATATTACAAAATAGAGGCTATGAGCAAATTCCACATGAAGGATCAAGGATTTGATTTTCCACTAAGGCCAATGGGGAATGTGCTGGCTGGAAAATTACTGTTTGGCTATCGCCAATGAGAACATAGGCTATCACCCATAGGAACATAACATTCTAACAATAAGCTTTCTGCTTCTGTACCTCCTCTTGCACACCCGACCTGTGGGTTGACAGGTAGTGAATAGAAGAAAAATAGACCTTTGTGTTCAGACAGAATGAAGAATGGGGTTTAGGGCTTAAAAACCCTGTACCTCTACATTTCGGGGCTATTTAATTTGGGGACTGCGTATCCCTGGCAGAACCAGCTGGCTGAATAAAGAGCATGTTTCCTATAACTCACTGAGTTCTGGTGGTCCATGTGTCTTTCGGGGGCTGGCAGCTACAACACTGCCAGCTTGGCCCCCCTGGGGCCAATGGTTGTTCCACTTTAACCTGCTGCCATATCACCAGCCACTCCTGCCGCAGTATTGCCGGTGGGCTCCCAGACAGGGATGATGGCTATAATGGGTCATGAGAACTTATGTATTTAAGATGGTGATGTAAGATCTAAGATGGCGGAATGAAAAATTTTAAATTCCCCCAGCAAGGTAGACTGCAATCCCCTCCGACCAAGGGCCGGAATTCTCCGCCCAGACCTATTTGCTTGCTTAAAGGTCAGGCCATAATCAGGCCATATGGTTAGCCAATAAGGAACTGCAACCTGTCCTGCGCGTGCAAAGTTAGCCCGCCATAAACCTAATATAAGGAACCTCATGCTAAGGATCAGGGCTCTTGTTCTAGTTGCTGCGTCAGTGGAGGCTTGAGCCCAGATTCGAATTCGTAATAAAATTTTCTTTTGATTCTAATTTGTCTCTGAGGTCACCTTGTCCGGGTGCGCTCCGTAACAATGACAGCAACCCTTCGGGGTCCTGCAGCATACGTTCCACTGCCACCAGCTGCCTTTCCAGCACTTCTTCCTGGCATTGTAACTGTTGCACTGGCTGAGCCTGATCCTAAAACTCCAGGCTGGCCTGCCACAGCACTGCCAGGAACATCCAGGCCACCCAACCCCACTGCCTCACTGCCAGCAGTCAGGACATTCAGATTCAACATCTCCAGGGTTTTACGGATGTCCTCTGCACATGACTTCACTCTATCCCCAATCCTCCACAGGCGTCCACGTAGCCAGATACGCAGTCATGGAATATCACTGGGAGGCGGGGGGCCACATTTTCTCCACCTGGGTGTCCTCCACCCAGGAACCATCGCGAGCTCTGGGGGCTGTACACACTTCATCCCGCCAATATGCCAAGTGTTAGCGCCAAACTGATTGAGAAGGGAAGGTGTCGGTGGTGAGATGACCTGTTAAAAGAATACACAATGGGCTGACATGCGAATGAAATGGCAGGCTCCAACTTTATTGCGGGGAGCACACTTCTGTTACTCTTCTTCTTGTGCTCCCCTTATGCTCCCCAGGGGACCACATGGCTCCACGCATAGCAGAGTACAATAGTGGCATTCAGCCACACATGTATGATATAATAAGCTGAAGTATGTTTACATACTACTACACTAATGTAACATTCTAAATCCAGGGCCCTATTACTAGCCATTAGCCTGGATCTCAGCCAGACCTGGAATCAGCCAGGCCTGGGACCCACAATACATACACATGTAAGGGAACTCTACATACATGAGAGCCAGATGCCCTACATGCATGAGAGGTTCAAAGACAGGAAAGGGAATTGAGGTATATAAGAACAGTGTAGATACAGGAATCAAGGGAATGTTCTGCTTTGATCTTTTAACTTCATGAGATAATAGTCAACAGACATTTAGTAAATAGAAGTTTGTCCTGTTCTATAGATAAGAAAAAAGATTATCTTTGATAATCCTTTATTATGTGCAAAGCCTATAATTCAAGTTCTAGGTAGTTAAAGGAGGGGCAGACATTTCTCTTGAGCCTGCAGCTAAAGTTGTCTTTAGCTCAAAACAATCTGCCTACTACTCAGGCACAGCTTAGGGTAACTCCTTCTGGACCTCACAATTATTTTGAACGAAAGCAATCAAAACCCAGCAGATACAGGAAAAGTTATTTACTTCCCCTTCAACTGTCTAAACTTAAAATGGAAGGGGGGACTTGTACCAGGAAGAGAGCCTTTATGCCTAAAAAAAATGTATCTGCATAACAGGGCAAGCTTTGTTTTCCAAACAGCTCTGCCCTTCCTGTGAATGGATTTCCTCATCTGTATATCACAGACTCCTACACCTTTCCTTAGCACAGGGTGTTATATAAACTTCTATTACCTGGCAGACTTTTGGTTCTTTTATTTTTATGGTGCTACTGTATGTACTGTTAATGTAAGAAACATCCAGACCATAGTAAGAGTTTATTTGAGCCAAACAAAAAATATGCCAGGGAGCAAAATCTCAAATGATCCACAGAACAAGTTTTGCAGTTTCTTTTTATGCATTTTAAATTAAAGAGGAGACAAAAGGAAGATTACATGGAGGTGGAAAAAAGTAAGGCAGAGATGGGATTACAGGACAGTTAACAAGATTATGTGCTCTCTTGAGGATTAATACCCCCTTCGAGGGGTATTACTTCTGGTATTTCAAAGATGTGTTTACCTAGATGCACAAGAAGAAGAACAGGGCTGGCTTTAAACTTTACAAAAGAAGTTATAAGGCTTTGGGTGTGACTACTCACCAAGACCTGCCCATTTAGGAATTTATAATCAGATAACCCTGCGAGGTTACTTTCCATACAACTATAACCACACGCAAATTTTATTTCTTTATTATAGTTTTTTTTTCTCTTAGTCAAGCTGGTTTTGTCCAGATAATGGCATTGTGACTCACTTGCTTCCTGTCCCCCTCCACTGCCCTGTCCTCTGTGTGCCTGCTCCTTTAACCATTAAGCCTTAGGACATAAGATTAAATGAGTCTCAGGTCTATAATACAAGGACAATAGGTTTCAGTTGGACTTTAGACAAACGGATAAAATCTTGGCTTTAGATGTATTTCAGCCCCAGGTCCATTGAGACTGAACAACAGACCACTGGCCATGGGACTAGATGGGGATGGCATCATGGCTGATTCCAGAACTGGACACGATGATCAATTCTCTCATCCTCCTCCAATCATCCAATCACTAGCACCCACAACTCCAACTCCCTTAGTTTCCATGACTATTGATTTTTCCCTATAAAATCTGACTCTAGAGACACCCAGGGAGCCAGGCCTTTAAGCAGTAGCTTGCCTGTGTCTCTGGGACTTGCAACTCTCTAATAAATCTTACTTTCTTTGCTGCAAAAGCTGCACATACCTCCTCATTGATTTAGATGGACCCCTTTTTAAAACTAATAACAGAACCCTTTTTTCCTGTCCACATATTTTTTAAATATGTTTTTAAATTTTCAATTATAGTTGATATACAAAATTGTATTAATTTCAATGTAGAACATAATGATTAGACATTTATATAACTTAGGAAGTGATCAACCCGATGCAACTAGTATTCATCTGACACCATACATAATTATCACAATATTATTGACTATATTCCTAATGCTATACTTTACATCCCCAAGAATATTTTGTAACTACCAATTTGTATTTCTTTCTTTAATATTATTTTTATTTTTCAGTTACAGTTGGTATATTATATTAGTTTTGGTGTACAACATAGTGATTAGACACTATGTAACTTACAAAGTGATCACACCAATAAATCTTGTACCCATATGACTTCATACATAGTTATTACAATATTATCGACTATATATTCCTTATGTTATACATCCCCAGGAATATCTTGTAACTACCAGTTTGTACTTCTTAATCCCTCTGCTTTTTTCACCTAACCCCCAAACCCCCTCCCACCTGACACAATCAAAGTGTTCTCTGTATCCATGAGTTTGTTTCTGTTGTGTTTGTTCATTTATTCTGTTCTTTAGGTTTCCACATGTAGGTAAATCATATGGCATCTGTTTTTCTCTGTCTGACTTACTCCACTCAACACAATACTCTCTAGGTCCATCCATGTCACTTCAGATGGCAAGGTTTAATTCTTTTTTATGGCTGTATATATGTACCACCTCTTCTTTATCTATTCATCCATTGATGGACACCCAGATTGCCTCCATATTATAAATAATGCTGCAATGAACAGATGCATTCACATGTACCTTCAAGGTAGCGTTTTGGGTTTCTTCAGATAAATACCCAAAAGTATGATTTGCCTCTTGTTATGGTCTTCATTTTAAAGTCTCTTTTGTCTGGTATAAGTACTGATACCTCAGCTTTTTTATTGTGTGTTTCCATTTTCATGAAATATCTTTTATCTTCTTTTTACTTTCAGTCTCTGTCTTTCAATATAGTCTCTTGTAGGCAGCATATGTAAGGGTCTTGTTTTCTTATTCATTCAGCCACCCTATATTTTGATTGGAACATCTAATCCATTTACATTCAAAATAATTGTTGATAGATATATAGTTATTCCCATTTTATTATTCATGTTTTTTATCTTTTTTACTTTTTTCTTCTTCTTCCTAAAGAAGTCCATCCAACATTGCCTGTAATACTGCCTTGGTGGTGATTAAACTTCTTTAGCTTTTTCTTGTCTGGGATGATATTTACCTGTCCTTTATTTCTAAATGATAGCTTTTCTGTGTAGAGTAATCATAGTTGTAGGTCCTTGCTTTTTATCATTTCAAATATTTCCTGACAATCCTTTCTGGCCAGCAAAGTTTCTATTGAGTAATCAGTTGACAGTCATATGTGAGCTCCCTTATAGGTAACTAACTGCTTTTCTCTTGCTACTTTTAAGATTCTCTCTTTGTCTTTAACTTTTGGCATTTTAATGATGATGCATCTTCCTGTGGGCCTGTTTGGGTTTATCTTGTTTGGGACACTGCGCTTCCTGGGCTTGTATGTCTATTTCCTTTGCCAGGTTAGAGGAGTTTACTGTCATTATTTTTCAAATAGGTTTTCTCTGTCTCTTCTCTGTCTCTTCTCATTCTGGTACCCCTATGATGCAATGTTATGCTTGATGTTGTCCCAGAGGCCCCTTAAACTATCCTCATTTTTTTTGGACTCTTTTCTTGTTGCTGTTCTGATTGGGTGTTTTCTGCTATATTACCTTCTAAATATCTTCATCTAATCTACTGTTAATTAGTTCTAATGTAGTCTTCATTCCAGTTATTGTACTCTTCATTTATGACTGGTTCTTTTTTATGTTTTCTATCTCTTTGTTAAAGTTCTCACTGAGTTTATCTATTCTTCCCCTTAGTTCATTAAGCATCCTTATAACCAGTGTTTTGAACTCTACATCTGGTAGGTTGCTTGTCTTCATTTTATTGAGTTCTTTTTCTGGATTTTGTTGTTCTTTCATTTGGTACATGTTCATTGGCCTCCCTAAGTTTGTTTCTATATATTAGGTAGGGCTGCTATGTCTCCTTGTTTTAGGAGTGTGGCCTTATGTAGTAGGTACCTTACGGGGCCCAGTGCACTGTCTTCCCTGACCATCTGAGCCTGGTGCTCCAGGTGAGTCCCTTGTATGGGTTGTATTGTCCTCTTGTTGTAGTTGAGCCTTGGTCGCTGTTTGCATATCAATGGGAAGAATCAACCCTCGGGCTGATTGGTTGGAAGGACTGGCCAGTGACTACAGTGGTGGAGCTATTTTGTAGGGGCTGACCCTATGAAGCAGGATTTGCTTTCGTAGGGCTCTGGTGCCTGCTCTGTCCACCCTCTGAATGTATTGTTCTCAGATGCAGCCATGGGTGGTGCTCCAGCTCCGACTGAAGCTGGACACTGGACATGCAAGCTGGTGCTTTCTGGGAGGGGTCTTGCTGCAGGCCAAGTTCAGCTTCGGCCTCTACCCTGCCTAGGGCCACCTGACATGAGTCACCTACCAATTTTCAAATGGCTGCCACTCATGTTGTACTTGGATGTGCCTCGAGAAGATAAGCCATGAAACAAGGCTGGATGCTGCTAGTGCCAGCCTTAGAGGTGCTCAACAAGAGGTGGGGCATGGTGAAGCTAGGTGCTGCTTGTTTTGGTTTTGTGAATCTGTGAGAGATTTTAGGAAAATTGTCAGCATTAGCCAAGATAGGCCATTTGTATGCAAAATCCACTAGAAGTGGCTTGGGTGGGCCTGCAAGTTCAGAGAGGCAGGATCTCAGGGCAGAGTGAATGATATTAGCTAGGTTGATGGAGATTGAAATATGGTGGCTGCCTTTGCCTGCATGCTGAGAGGGAGGAGGGCTCAAGAAAGGAACAGTGGCCTCCTTCAGCACTTCTTCTGGGAGAAAGCTGCCTCTCCAGCCCTCACCCTGAAGCCAGACAATTCAGTTTTTTCCCATGTTTCCTTGGTGCCCTTTGAGCTGTTGCCCCAGCCTTGGAGCTCAGAGAAAGTTTGTCAGTGGGTAAGTCCATGCACTGGCCCTATCTTATGCCAATTTGGTTAGACCAGCCAGAGAACCTAGAATGGTAGAAGAAAAAATATTCTGCCCCTTAATTTGCAATACTGAAAATATGTGCATAATATAAATGTGTGATATGTATGCATTCTTTCAACAAATATTTACTGAAAACCTACTATAAACCAAGTTTGTAATAGAATAGAATGATGGTTAAGTATCATGATAAATTAATACGATGAAATGTTATGTAACTATTAAAATATTGACTAGAAATACTCCTAGGAAAATATTCATAAAACAATGTAAAATAGAACACACAATTTTATAGACACTGTAAAACTATGTATAAAATATAAATTACAATAAATCCAGAAACTTGATTAGATGTTTAAGTATCTCATTTAAATGTTTACAGAAATTCTAGTATTATTGCCCCCATGGTACAGATAGAAAACTGAAGCCCATGGGAATTATGAAAATATAATACTAGAATGTTAGTTCCACAAGCTAATGTTGTGCCTTTCTTGTTTACTGGTGTATCCCCAATAAATTGTATACAGACACAATAAATAGTTCTTGGCTACCCAAATTGACTGAACTATGATTTAGCCTCAGTGTCCCTATCTGAGATAATACTTTCATTCAAATAAGTTAGACCCACCTGGACCATTGGGGAATGGGTTCAGAGATGGGTTTAGGTAACTTCAAGTTCTTCAAGTTCTTCGTTGTGTTGTGAAGACCTCACAGCCTTTCCTCTCCTTTCCTTTCTCTTTTACTGCTTGCCCTCTGGTGGAGGTACCAATGAGTAACAGAAGTCAAGGAAGAAAGGGACAGGGTCATCACTGACTGGACAGATTACCTATGTAATTAACATTCAGTTTTGTCTGTTTCTCTATGACATGGAAACAGCTGCACAGATTCTCACCAAATTAGGAGGCTACGTTTGAGATGGTGTGGCTTAGAATACATTGTATTGACAAAATTAACTTTGGGGACTCAATAGGTCATCTTGGTTATTTTTTTCTTTCATAGTGAGTAATGTGGCACATCATTTTAAAGATTTGCAATGTTAAGATATTTACAGTACAAATTTTGCTAAAATGTAAAGGACATTTAAAAATTATTGATTTCTCAAAATTATTCATTTTAATTTTTCTCTGAACAAAAAGAAATTAAACACCACAAAATTCACTTCAAAAATTTTAAATATATACATTAGTTTCACATCATCAAGCACATTTTTAAATGAAACGTTTTAGAGAGATGGAAACCCAATTTGAAAGGCACACCCATGTGAAGGCCAATTGGAAAGATAGGCTTTTTCAAAGGCAAATAAAAGATCAATGAGAAGAATGTTTGGTGGAAGATCTGAAGGATCCTGTTCTTTCACAGGCAGTTGAAACCAAAATTCAGTTCAAAGAGATATTTGACTGCTGATCAGAAGATATATGAGCTATTAATTCAGATGGTTCTGCTTTTATATTTATGTTTTTGAATTTGAGCTCCAAATCAATTATGCCAAAGAATCTACAATAGTTCTATGTCTAGAATCTGAAAGGAGAGCTTAAATATTCCAATTAAAAGGTCATGTTGTTCTGAATTGCCAAAGCCATCCTGTGAAAAAAGAATGAGGCTGGAGGCATCACTCTGCCCAACTTTAAATTATACTAAAAATTGACAGTAACCAAAATGAAATGGTATTGACAGAAAAACAGACACACAGACCAGCGGAACAGAATCGTGAGTCTAGAAGTAAACCCAATATTTATATGAGCAAATAATTTTCGACAAAAAAGTCAAAAATATGCTGTGAAGAAAGGAAAGCCTCTTCAATAATGGTGCTGGGAAAACTAGAAAGCCACCTGCCAAAGAATGAAACATGACTGCTGTCTATCACCACACACCAAAATTAACTCATAATGGATTAAGGACCTGAATATAAAAACCAGAAACAATAAAATGCATAGAAGAAAACATAAGAACTAAACTGAAAGACCTTGGACTGAAATAGGATTTTATGAATTTGACCTCAAAAGCAAGGGAAGTGAAAACTAAAATAAAGGAATGGGACTACATCAACTAAAAAGCTTCTGTTCAGCAAAAGAAATTATCAACAAGGTAAAGAGACAGTCATCTGAATGGAAAAAATATATTTGCAAGCAATGCCTCCAATAAGGCCTAATATCCAAAATATACAAAGAACTCATATGACTCAATAACAACAAAAAACAACAAATGATCCAATAAAAAAAATGGGCAGAGGGCCTGAACAGGCACTTCTCCCTAGAGGACATACAAATGGCCAACAAATATTTGAAAAGATGCTCTTCATCACTAGCTATTAGGAAAATGCATATCAAAACCACAATGAGATACCATCTCACACCTATTAGCATAGCTATAATCAACATGACAAGTAATAACAAATATTGGAAAGGATGTGGAGAAAAAGGAATTCTCACACACTGCTGGTGGGACTGTAAATTGGTACAGCTTCTATGTAAAACAGTATGGAGATTCCTCAAAAAAGTAAGAATTGATCTACCATATGATCCAGCAATCCCTCTACTGGGTATTTACCCCAAAGACTTGAAAACCCATATCCAAAAATATATTTGCACACTGATGTTCATAGTAGCATTATTCATAGTGGTCAGGACATGGAAGCAGCCAAAGTGTCCTACAATAGATGATTGGATAAAGAAGCTTTGGTACATATATACAATGGACTATTACTCAGCCATAAGAAGAAATGAAATTCTGCCATTTATGACAACATGGATGGACCTCGAGATAGTCATGCTAAGTGAAATAAGCCAGACAGAAATGGTCGAAAATCACATGATATCACACATGTGCAATATAAACCTAAAAGCAGCAAATGAATAGGACAAACAGAGACTCATGGACATGTACAATTGACTAGAATGGAGTGGGGAGAGGAAAGGGAAAAAATTTAAAAATAAAATGTTAAAAAATTATACATATATAGTATAAAAATAAATAAACTAACTGGCATTAAATAAAAGGAAAATATCTCAACATAATAAAGGCCATATAAGACAAACCATCAGCTAATATACTTAATGGTGAAAAAACAAAAGCTTTTCCTCTAAGATCAGAAATAAGACGAGGGAGGAAACCTGCTCTTATCACTCTTATTCAACATAGTATTGGAAGTCCTAACTAGAGCAATCAGGCAGGGAACAAAATAAAAGACATCCAAACTGGGAATGAGGAAGCTAAATTGTCACTTTTTCCAGACAATATAATTCTTTATATAGAAAACCTTAAAGATGTCACCAAAAAAAGTATTAGAAACAATAAACAAATATAGTAAAGTAGCAGGATACAAAATCAATGTACAAGAATCCATTGCATTCAGGATAATGAAATTTCAGAAGAAGAAATGAAAAAATCTATTTTGCAATTGCAACAGAAAGAACAAAATAGCTAGGAATAAACTTAACAAAGACCTATACACTGAAAACTACAAGACATTTTAAAAAGAAATTGAAGAAGACTCAAAGAAATTGAAAGACATTCTGTGTTCATGGGTTGAAAGAATCAACATAGTTAAAATGACCTTATTATCCAAAGAGTTAAACAGATTTAATACCATCTCCATCAAAATCCCAATGGCATTTTTTAAAGAAATAGAACAAAAAAATCATCAGATTCATATGGAAGCACAAAAGATTCTGAATTGCTAAAGCAATCCTGAGAAAAAAGAACAAGGACAGAGACATCACACTGCCTGACTTCAAATTATACTACAAAGCAACAATAATCAAAACAGCATGGTACTGGCAGAAAAACAGAGACAATAACTGATGGAACAGAATTGAGGGCCCAGAAATAAACTCACATAGTTTTCAAAAAAAGAGCCAAAACACATACAATGAAGAAACAAAAATCTCTTCAATAAATTATGCTGGGAAAATTGGAAAGCCACGTGCAAAAGAATGAAACTATAATGCTTTCTATCACCATATACAAAAATAAACCAAAATGGATCAAAAACCTAAATATAAGACTTGAAACAAAAAATGCATAGAAGAAAACATAGGTACTAAACTTATGGACTTGGTATTAGAGAGAATTTTATGAATTTGACTTCAAAGGCAAGTAAAAGCAAAAATAAATAAACAAGACTATATCTAATTTAAAAAGTTTCTGCACAGCAAAAGAAACCATCAGCAAAAGAAGTAACCCACTGAATGGAAGAATATATTTGCAAATAACACCTCCAGTAAGGGGCTAATATCCAAAATATATAAAAAGAACTCATACAACCCAACAACAAAAAACAAACAATCCAATTAAAAAACGGGTGGAGGACCTGAACAGACTCTTCTCCCAAGAAGACATACAAAGGGCCAACAGATATATGAAAAGATGCTCAACTTCACTAGCTTTTAAGGAAATGCAAATCAAAACCTCAATGAGATACCACCTTACACCTGTTAGAATGGCTATTATCAACAAGACAAGTAATAACAAGTGCTGAAGAGGTTGTAGGAAAAAAGAAACCCTCATACACTGCTGGTGGGAATGTAAATTGGTACAGTACTGTAGAAAAAAGGATGTAGATTCCTCAAAAAAATAAGACTAGAATTGCTATATGACCAGAAATCTTTCTTCTGAGTACCTACCCAAAAACTTTAAAATCATTTATCTATAAAGATATGTGCATGTTCATTGTAGCAGTATCATGATGGCCAAGACATAGAAACAACCAAAGTATCCTTTGATAGATGATTGGATAAAGAAGACGTGTTACATATATACAATGGACTATGCGAAAAAATAAAATATTACCATTTGCAACAACATGGATGGATCTTGGAAATAATTCTGCTAAGCGAAATAAGTCAGAGAAGGTTGAAAACCATATGATTTCACTCATATGTAAGACATAAAAGTGAAAGGAACAAATGAATAAAACAAACAAAAATAGACACAGACAACAGTTTAGTGGTTACCAGAGGGGAAGTGGGGAGGCGGGTAGATTAGGGGGGTCAAATATATGGTGACAGAAGAAGATTTGACTTTTCACATACAGTATGTGATGACATATTATAGAATTTTACACCTGAAACCTAAATAATTTCATTAGCCCGTGTCACTCCAATGTAAATTCAATTACATTTAATTTAAAAAGATTAACATCCTGATTTCTTCTTTGTATGGAAGCAAGGCCCATGCCATACCTGGCACATGCTGCACACAATTAGGATAGGCTAGAATCTGCTGGGATAACAACCCTTAAATTTCAGGGCTTAAAATAAGAAATATTTATTTCTCACTCATGCATCATGTTTGTCATAAGTTTGCAGGGGTCTCTGCTTATTATAATCATTTATGAACCCAGCCTGATGGGAAGAGAGCTCCAGAGAGTCTACTATTGGCAACTAAGTGCTCCAGTCTAGAAGTGACATATCATTACCACTGTCTTAGCTTGAGCTGTTAAAACAAAATACCATAGACTGTGTGGCTTAACAAAAATTTATTTCTCACAGTTCTACAGTCTGGAAAGTCCAAGATCAAAGTGCCAACTGATTTGGTTCCTGTTGAGAACCTTCTACCTGGTTTGCAGATGGCCACCTTCTTGTGTTCTCACATGGCAGAGAAAGAACATATGTCTTGTGTCTCTTCTTTTTCTTCTTCCTTTTCCCTCTACCTCTTCTTTCTCCTTTTGTTATTCTTTCTCCTTTCTTATTTTCTCATGTCATTTCTTATAAGGCAACTAGTTCCATTCATGAGGACTCTACTTTCATGACATAATTACTTCTCCAAATACCATCACATTGGGGATTTTAGGGCTTTAACATATGAATTCTGAGGGGACAAAAACATTCAATATGGAGCAACTACTCACAACTCACATGGCTCCACCCAAACGCAAAGAGGCCAGGAAGTGAAATCTGACCATGCCCCCAAGGAGAAAAACTTGCTTAATAGCACTAATGTCTGCAACATTGGTTTGAAAGTATATATTAGAGAGTGGGTGACTGAGGCTTACAAAAAAAAATTATACAACAGGTGATTTCTCAATATTATTGTACCTGATCTTAGAAAAATTCAGTATGAAAAATGCAAATATTAAACTAGATCAAGTATATTTACTCATTCACAGTGTATGAATTATCTAATGTACAAAAGGATTCAGCTTAGGATCTTTTTTACACACTTAAATGTTTATTTACAGATTATTTACTAAAGAATTCTTCAACCCTTGTGTTGAACCTTAGGTTAATTCATCATATACCTTTGAATTTTGACTGTATGTCGCTTATCTCAGTGTTTCTAGGACACAACATATAAATTAACTCACAGGTTGTCTGGAGTGAGTTGTAAAGGGTCTGTGGTTGGTCAAACCCAAGGAGAAGACATTAATTATGCATAGTAAGAAATTTCCAAGGGTAGGACAAGAGTAATCTCTTTCCACAGATGTGAAGTGCCCTTTTTCTTTTCAGAAGTGGCTGGTGGGTTTTTCCAATGAGACTCAGTAGTTGACCTGGGAAGACTTTATTCCCACAGCAAAGTTGTAACAATAATCCAATATTAGTATATGGTAATGAGTTCATTCAAGAGGACACCCCTTACCTCTATAAAACAAGAATCAGAACATACTTTTTGTCTGGTTATCTTTGCCAACAAGCCTCACAATCATCAGCAACTAATGCATAGCCAAACTCTGCCAACTTTGGCAAGGGTAACTAAATAAAAAATTCAATTTCCCTGCACACAAACTTTCATTCGGCCTCTGAGGTTGCTGCTTGTCAAGTGTTAACCATGGGGCCAGCGAAGTTGAAAGTCTTCAAAAGTGGTAGAAAACTTGGCACCAGTTCACATGGAATTGACTTTCCACTTGAGAGAGATAGATGTGATATTAAGAAAATCATAATTTTAAGTACAAGATAAATAGCCTTCAGCTACAAAGGCAATATTACTAACCTACCAGGAACACAAGCACCACTACCCTATTGCCCCATTTTCTTCCCTTGAATTTGGCTGCTTGGCTATGTGTGTATCTGAAAGATTGCACTGCATGCCTGGGGAAAATCAAACAACATTGGTGGGCCTTTCTTCCCAGGAAAAATTGGAGACTGAGGCACCAGTAGAATCTTGACATCAGAAGATACAGAATGTCTGACATTCATTCATTCCTTTACTTATTCATTCCTAAATGTTTATGAATACTCATTAATTACTAAGCCATGTGCTGAGTACTAGTCAAGACAGACATGGTCCCTGCCCTTATGGCACTCACATTCAAATGAGGGAGACAAGTAAACTGTTAATTATGATACCATGAAGGAACTGCTATTATAGGATAATACAGAGAGCTTTGGGAACTCAGAGAAGGGGCTCTTAGCACAACTTAGGGTGACTCTGGGATAGATTATTGAGATATCTAAGCTGAAGCCTGAATGATAAATAGGAGTTTACCCAATGAATGAGGTAGAAAAAGAGTGCTTAGGCAGACTGAAGAGTATGTACAAAAGCATGGAGATAAAACTCAATTCAACAACTAAAAAAGGACTGTATAGCAAGATTTTAGAGTGCAAGAGAGGAACAGGAGATTAACGGGTCATAAAGATAGAGAAATAATCAAGGAACAGCTATTGGAAAGTCTTGTAAACCATAGATTCTGAATTTTTTACAAGTGTGGCATGAACAGGTTCACATTTTAGAGAGATGAGTCTGCTTTCATAAAGAAGGGATCATAGGAGGGCAAGAGTGAAAGAAGGGAGAGCAGTGTTTGGTGGCCTAGGCAAGAGGAGATAGTGGCCTAGGAAAATATATTAGATATTAGTGGAGACTGAGAAAAGATGATGAATTCAAGAGGTGTTTTTAAAGTAAACTTGACAGGATTTGGTCATCAATTAGAAAAAAGAGAAAGAAAGAGAGATCGTGGATGACAGATCTTTGCCTTGAGCAATGAGTGGTGCCTTTTATTGAATGAGGGAGAAATGGGGGAGTTAAAAATAGCAGAGACGTCAGTAGAAGATAGAGATTCTGGAGTTATCAGTATAAGTGATGATTAGAATCATAGTCATAGATGGAATCATCTAGATTTACTACATGACCAGCAGCATTGGCCTCACCTGAAAAGTTGTTAGAAATGCAGAATCCCCAGCCCCACCCCAGACAAATCTGCATTTTAACATGCTCCTCTGGGATGTGTATGCACATTAATGTCTGAGAAGAACTGCTCTAGGGGGCATATACATTTCTCAACCTTAGTGCTAAGTAAGGAATGCCTGTGAGGCACTTTTTTTTCCCTCTCTCAAACAAAGTTTTTTATTTGTAATAAACAAAAATTTTTAAGGAAAAATCACTTCACATACAAACTCATTCACAATAAACAGTACAGAAAAGAAATTCAGAGTTCATGGAATCACACAAAAAAATACAAAGATGCATTTTGATGGAAAAAAATCAACCTCCATGATAGTTACATGGCATATGATCTGCTAGTTAGAGAAAGTTATAGTTTCAGCAAACTAGTTCATCCTTAAACTTTCACTGAATAATTTTGTGACTCCACTTAAATGCATATGATCAACACCCCTTACAAATAGCCATTTGAAATATCTTTACTATAACATTTTATACACCTCATCTCCCTACCAAGGAATCCAAGCTTCTAAGAGCTTCTTCTCTTGACTCTTGCTGGAGTCGTCCCAGAGAACTTCAAGAGAATGTTCGACTAAGAATGATTCACCAATTTGTTTAATACTTCAAAGCATGGTTATTAGTTATAGGATTTTATTGGTATCTTATGTAAATGAAACTTTAATAGGACTGTTTGTATTAATCAAGGTCTTCTAGAGAAACAGAACCAATCAGATGTGTGTGTATGTGTGTGTGTTTGTGTGTGTGTGTGTGTGTGTATGTGTAATGAGAGAGAGAAGAAAGAGAATGAGGGGGTGGAGTGGATTTCTTTAAGGAATTGGCTTACACAGTTTTGTGGGCTGACAAATTTGAAATTTGTAGGGACTGCTGACAGATTAGAAATTTAGGTAAGAAGTGATTTTTCAGTCTTGAACCTGAAATCTGCAGCATAGGCCAGCAGGCTGGAAACTCAGTAAGAATTTCAGTGTTAGGAAACCTTGGTCATTGCTGTTAAGGCTTTCAGCTGATTAGATGAAGCCTACCTACATTATGGAGGGTTAGCTGCTTTACTTAAAGTCAACTGATTGTAAATGTTAATCACATCTAAAAAATATCTTCATAGCAATGTCTAGACTAGTGTTGGACCAAACAACTAGGTACCATAGTCTAGTCAAGTTGACAGATAAAAGTAATTGACAAACTTTTTTTCATTTCAACACATTCTTGTGGTGGTCTGTGAAAACCCAAAAGAATGGGGTATTATTTTACATGTCCTTCTTTCAAGAGTAGGAGTAAGTTTTTCTAAAGACAAATGGTTCCTTCCTCTCCACAGTGTGCCATAGCCATACATCAGACAGGCTTGCATTCTGTAACTAAGAACCACATTTTTTATGACTCAATGACTTGCAAAACAAGAAAAGGTATATGTCTCTGTGGTTGAGACTTATAATGCTCATTAATGTCTAGTTCTCCTCTCCTTCCAAGCACATAAGAAATTACACTTCCCCATCCATCCTGAAGTTGGTCAAGGCTATGGTGGCAAATTTAGCCAGTGAGTTGTGGGCTGAAATGCTATCTATCACCTCTATAATCTACTATTTAATTGCTTGTGTGAAATCTTCAAACTGTCTTCTCATGTTACATAAATCAGGTTTAAAACAACCATATGTTTAAGTTGTGCAATTGGATGGTGAAGTCCCAAGAGCCTGGATGGTATAGTTACCTGGATGGTATAGTTACCACAATGAGGTACAGTATTGCTAAAAAGTTGTTCAGACATACACTGACTATAAGAGACAAATATTTGCTCAGACTTTGTTGTATTAAGGCACTAACACTGAGAGTTACTATATTATAAACTAGTATATCCTCAACTAATTGTCTCTGCAAACTTGAGGGGATAGGAGGAGGTCAACTTTAACCAAATTATCCATTCTTCTCCTTTGCTTAAGATGCAGCTGTCTTCCTCTTTCCCTTCATCCTCCTTTCTAGTGCACTTTCTATTATACACAGCCATTCTCACTCCATTCCCCATCATATACCAAATATACAAACTTCCATGTGTTAAAACAAATTGTTCTAAAATTCAGTATTTTAAAATGCTTCTTTGAAACACTTTGTACTTCTATCAAATAATAAATAAAATTTTGCTAGACAGTGAGCACTGATTTAAAAACCAATAGTGAGTCCCTTCAGGTACTATTTTCTTTCTTATTTATAAGAGATTCAGAGTCTCTGATGTGTTAAAGCACCTCAGCTTGGAGTTCTTAGCCAGTCAAAACACAATGCCAAAAATGTAAAGTTGAACACTTGACCCCATTGTAGTAAGGGCCACCAACCAAAATAATTGCATTTCTGGCAGGTACTGGCAGAATGGAAAAAGCATCATTGGAATAAAATATTGCCTGTTTTTATAAGCAAATGTGTTGAAAAAACCTATTTAGCAGCTGGCAGCTTTTACGAAAGGCAGCATTGTAGGTCATAAACTCTTGTTTCATTTAAACGATCCAAGGTGAGGAATGGGAAAGACAGAGGAAGGATAAGTTGGAATCTGTCTATTTTGATGGAAAGTTAACAAGGAGTCTAGAATAAATTATAACATCTCAGAATTTTTTTAAATGTTGGTGGATAAAAATTGAGAAAGCTATTACTTAAAATATACAAGCAGAGATCTTGGGAAGTAGAAATGTGAATTCATCTTTAGTTCAAGCTACTCATTTGGGGGTGAGTTTGGGGAGAAACCTTAAATCATTCCTTCAGTTCCATACATGAAGAGTAAGTAATGATAATTTGTTCTTCAAGGAAATTATGAAGCAACATGAATGAAGATGTTTTTAGACTGATTAAGTTCTGTTTGGTAATATAAATTGTTGCGAAAATCATTGGGGTAGTTGAATTAGACTTCACCTTACATTTCTGCAGATTTTTTTTTTTGCCCTGAGGGATTGCCCTTTGTCTTATAACTACTTTTTGTTTTGGAAATATGTCTTCTTATCTTCTCCTGTTTGAGGAATCAAGCCTGAAAGAACACACCAAAAATGGCCTCCTCTTTAAGCAGTAGAGATGGAAAATATAATTAAACCAAATTAAATGCTAGCTTCCTAATTCTGTAGTTGAGGGCTAGATTATTTGGACAATCCTCCTACTGAAAACAACTGAAAAAGCTGAATAAAATATAAAAATCACCATCTGAAAAGCATAAAAGAACTGACAGAACAGTACAGAATTACCAAGCTAAAATTAAAGGGAAAATATTCCCCAAAGAGGTGAATAAGAACAAAAGCAACTTTTTTAATAAGGATTTTTGACCTCAATTTTTGATTTTTGACTTTGAAAACTCAGAGAACAAGTGGTAGCAGGACAGAAGTCAAAGCCCAGAGCTCTCACATAAAGGAAACCCTCTCCATAATAATATAGAATGCCAGAGTGCTACCCCTCAGAGAAGGAGTGAATCAGAATTACATGGACCAAGTCTGATTATATGGGACATTCAAAGAACTTAGACTTAAGGCAGCATCATATTGTTGGTACCCTGACAAAAACAAATATATATCCTTTTTGGAGAAAGATGCTTTTACTCTTTATCTTAAATTATTCTTACCAAAAAAAAAATTAAACATGATGAGCAACACACAGTCAAAAATGGCCAAGCACACAAGGACTTCAAGAGCAAGAACCAGTAGAAATAACCAACAAAATCGATACTACTTTTTAAACTGAGAAATCGTCAACAAAGTATACAAAAATGCAAAAAAATGACACTAAATAGACTATAAAAAGAACGTTTAGGGTGAAGGGTTAAAGAAGTACAAATTAGTAGTTGATAGTTGGTCATGGGGATGGGGAGCATGGCAAAGGGAATGCAGTTAGCATTAATATGATGGCTAGGGGAGGGAGGGAGCAATTGGGAGGGTCATTTCATGAACTATATAGATGTCTAAACAATGTACTATATATTGTATATATGAAACTAATTTAAATAAATATTTTTTAAGAAGATGAATAAAAACAGAATGGGAAAATGTGAATAAAATGCTTTTTATAAGAGTTTAATAAAAAGAAATGCTTATTTACAGTAAAAGAGCTGAAACAATTAGGCAGAACATTACCTTGATTGACCTCAGCTGGGATTATTCAAGAACTAGAGAAGACATAAATAACCAAGACAGGTTCAGAGATGAAAAGCAGATTTCATACATAGATTGAAAATATTTTTTTTAAATAAGGAAAACAAAAATCACTGAAGCCAACTCAAGAAGAAATAGAAAATCTGAACAGATCTATAACAAGGAAAGAAACTAAATCAGTAATCAAACCACTTCTAATAAAGAAAAGCTCAGGACCAGATGTCTATACTGGTCAATTCTACCAAATATTTAAAAAATAACACCAACTTTTCTCAAACTCTTCCAAAAAATAGAAGAGGAGAGAACACTACCTAACTCATTCCTAAGGCTCACGTTATCCTGACACCAAAACCAGACAAAGAACATACAGAAAACTGCAGACCAGTATCCTTAATGAATACAGATATAAAAATCCTCAAGAAAATACTAGCAAACCAAATTCTGCAGCATATTAAAAGGATTATAACCACAATGAGATATCACTTCAGAAACCCACTAGGGTGGTTATATAAAAAAGAAGAAAGTTAACAAATATTGGTGAAGATATGGAGAAATAGGAACTCTCATACATTGATAATGATAATACAAAATGATGAAGCTGCTGTAGAAACCAGTTTGGTAGTTCTGAATCAGTTAAATATAGAGATACCATATGACCCAGCAATTCCCCTTCTAGATATATACCCAAGGAAAGTGAAAACATATATTCACACAAAAATTTGTAACAAACCTTATATAGTAACATTATTCATAACACCCAAAAAGTAGAAATAACCCAAATGTTCACTGATTAATGGAACAACACAAGGTAGTATATCCATATAATGAAATATTGTTCAACCATATAAATGAATAAACTGTTGATACATGGAACAACATAAATGAACCTTGAAAACATTATGCTAAGTGAAAGACGCTAGACACAAAAGGTAATATATAATTCTATTTATATGCAATGTCCAGAATAGGCAAATACATAGAGATGGAAACTAGTGTTTGCCAGTGGCTTAGGGGAGAGGGGATGAAAAATGACTGGTTAATGGATATGAGGTTCCTTTCTGGGGTGATGAAAATATTCTGGAATTAGATTATAGTTATGGTTACACAACATTGTGAATATACTAAAAACCACTGAAATGTACACTTTAAAATGGTTAAAGTGATTAATTTTATCTCCATTTAAAAAAAATCACTAAGGCTGTTAACTCTGATTATGCTAGACTTAACTACTGATTCAATATGATGTCTGGCACTTATTATCTGCTCAATATACATTTATTGAATGAATCTCTAAGTAAATGAATAAATAGAAATATCCGTCAAGCAGACTAGATTGTAATCACCATCAGGGCGAAGATTTTTCTCTGTTCTATCTGTTTTGTTCACTACAGTATTCCCTAGTGCCCAGCACATAGTAAGTATATAATAAACATTTTCTAAAGGAATGGATAAATGGGCTTTGCTGCTTTCTAATGGAGCTATTGCCTGGGTAGAATCACAGTAGTCCAGAGTCTGATCCTCACTTTTGGAGGTCTAGAAACTTGGTTCAGTCACTGTACCAAGACTTACTCAGTCTCTACAAAACTACTGCACACTGATCAAACTAGCAGGAAGCTCTCTTTTGTAGTAGGGTACTTGGTGAGGGGTGTAACTTCAACAAATTGTTATTTTCCTTAAAAAAAAAAAACCTGCCATCTTTTTCCCTGCAGGAGATACAGAAAACTTGATATGAGGAATCAAGCTTTACTTTTTTTTCCAAAAGGCTAACCAACTGTTTAATATCATTTCCTGAAAAGTCCATCTTTTCTAGTATATTTGTCTGAAATGCTACTTTTATCATATAATTAATTTCCAAAGAGATTTGGGTCTGTTTCTGTACTCTTTTTCTGTCTAGTTTATTAATTTTAAGTGGAGTTCTATTTTTCCAGTTACCATTTTATTTCTGCTCATTGCTATGAGTATCCCTTTTCTGTTAGCATGGTATCTCTAATACCAAGGCAGAAAACAATTTGGTAAGCATGAAATGTGAATCAAAGTAATTATACAGTTCAGAAATATTTCCCCTAGGCTATATGCACCATCTCTGCCCAACAAGAGAGAACATCTCCCTAACAATCAGTAGTATACACTGCCCTTTGTCACGTAGCTCTTGTCACTTTCCAACATCATCTCTGGCCACTTTTCATCCACTCCTCCCTTCATCATCTCTTTAGGAGTTCCTCAAATATCTTGTCATTTCACATCTTCTTGACTAGCACATGCCATTTCTTCTATCTGAAAGCACTTCTTTTCCTTGCTCACCAGGCAAATTTGTTTTCAATCCTTTTAAACCCGGCCACACCTATAAATTGTCTGTCACTCCTCCCATCCCATGATGCTTTTCACTTTAGAAGAGTGCACTCTTTGAGTTAGGAACTATCTTATTCACATTTGTATTTCCAGTGCCTAAAACCATGAAGATACAGATGTTCAGCTAATGTTTGTTGAATTAAAAAGTTAATTCAAATCACACCAATGTTTTAATTGTTAAAGGTGATCTTACTCCACTCTGGGGTAGTTTGTATTCAGTAGTTTTTCAGAAAAATCATTTAGTCCAACTAATATATCACTCCTTCCCTCTGTATCCCATTGGCCTAGTGCAATTTGCTAAACTGGGCAGGGGAGAGGATGGGGACAAAAACGGGGAGAAAGGGAGAGGAAAATGAGTAGTGTCCTTAAAGCAGCAGAACCATATTATACAATAGCAGTGAAGGGTAATAGGATTCTATTTCCATATGCATTTCCCTGAATTAATTGTTTGTATAAAACAAGGCATACCATAAGAACAGCAGGGTATTAGTTGTAATAACACAATATTGAAATTTTAATAATGGAATTAAGTCAAATATGCTTATGCTTTGATTGGAAAAATATTAAAAAATAAGTGAACTCTACAGTATAGTTTTGAAACTGGAGACAGTTTCTTTCATAAAATAAAGCTCATTCGGGTCTAAAGAGACCTTTATTTTCATGAACTACATTTCTAAAAAATTTTAGTAGCAAATGTGAGCTTTAAAAAGTCTCAAAATTTTCCTAAAAACATGACTGACATAGAAAAGTGCTTATACATTCAAATCCTTTTTCTACAGGAACTAGTCACTTTTATCTGTTTCATACATGCAGTTTTTAGAGTCAATTGAATTATAAATGACACAGGGTGGCTTGAATTCACTTGAAATTTCCCCAAGTTCTCAGTGCACTTTAAAAAAAAATTTATTTTATTAGTTTCAAGTATACAGTACATTGGTTAGACATTTGTATAGTTTATAAAATGATCCTCCTAATTGCTCTTTCTCTCCTCTGGCTCTCCACTTAGCCTATACATTACTGCTAACTGCATTCCCTATGCCACGCTCTCCATTCTTATGACCATCTATCAACTTCTAATTTGTACTCCTTTAACCCTTCACCCCTTTCTCCCAGCCCCTCGACTCTTCTCCCTTCTGGCCATCACCAGATTGTCTTCTATATTTGTGAATCTGTTTTTTGATTAGTTTGTACTTTTTTTCTTTAGATTCCACATATAAGTGAAATCATATGATATTTACCTTTGTCTGACTTATTTCACTCAACATAACCTCTAGGTCTATCCATGTGGACCTAGATTGCTGAAATCTTACCATCCACAAATGGTAGGATGTGACTTTTTTTAATGGCTGAGTAATATTCCATTGTATATATGAATTATAACTTCTTCATAAAGTTGTCTGTTGATAGGCATTGAGGTTGTTTCTATATCTTGGCTATTGTAAATAGCCATAGTGGCTGTACCAATCTACAATCCCACCAAGAGTGTATGAGATTCCCTTTTTTCCACATCCTCGCCAACACTTGTTCTTTGATTTATTGATGATAGCCATTATGACAGGTGTAACGGGATATCTCATTGTGGTTTTAATTTGCATTACTCTGATGATTAGTGACCTTGAGCATCTTTTCATATGTCTATTGGCCATCTGTAGTTCCTACTTGGAAAAGTATCTTCAGGTCTTCTGCCCATTTATCATTGAATTGTTTGTTTTTTTGTTTTTGTTGTTATTGTTAAGTTGTATGAGTTCTTTATATATTTTGGATATTAATCTCTTATCAGATGTATCATAAGCAAATATCATTTCCCATTAATTTGGTTGTCTCTTTGTTTTGTTGATGGTTTCCTTTGTTTTTTGTTTTTGTTTCCCTTGCCTGAGGAAATATATCTGAAAATAAATTACACTTAGTAATATCAGAGAGTTTACTGCTAAGTTTTCTCCTACAAGTTTTAATGTTTTGGGTCTTACATTTAAGTCTTTAATCCATCTTGAGTCTATTCTTGTATACAGTGTAAGAAGGTGGTGCAGTTTCTATTTTTTTGCATGTACCTGTCCAATTTCCCCAACACAATTTATTAAAGAGACTTCTTTACCCCATGGTATATTCTTGCTTCCTTTGTCATATATTAAATGAGTGCATAGCCGTGGATTTGTTTCTGGGCCCTGTTTTTATGTCAGTACCATACTGTTTTGATTACTGCAACCTTGTAGTATATTCCAGCTTCATTCTTCTTTCTCAAGATTGCCAGGGCTATTTGGGGTCTTTTATTGTTCTATATAAATTTTAGAATTATTTGTTTTAGTTCTCTGAAAAATGTCATTGGCATTGTGATAGGAATTGCATTGAATCTAATGATTGCTTTCGGTAGTATGGCCATTTTAACGATGTTGGGTCCTGCTACCCACGAGCATGAATATGGTTCCATTTATTTGTATCTTCTTCAATTTCTCTTTTCAATTACATAATTTTCTGAGAATAGGTCTTTTACCTCCTTGGTTAATTTCATTCCCAGATATTTTATTGCTTTCAATGCAATTGTAAGTGGGATTGTTTTCTTAATTTCTCCTTCTAAAAGTTCATCATTGTGTATAAAAATGCCACTGATTTCTGAATATGACTTTTGTATCCTGCTACTTTACTAAATTCATTGATCAGCTCTAATGTTTTTTTGGTGTAATCTTTAGGGTTCTTTATATGTAGTATCATGTCATTGGCAAATAACTAGAATTTTACTTCTTCCTTTCTAGTTCAGATAATATTTATTTCTCCTTCTTGTCTTATTGGTGTGACTAATACTTCAAATACAATGTTGGAGAGGAATGGTGAAAGTGGACATCCTTGTCTTGTTCCTGATCTTAAGAAAAATGCTTTTAGCCTTTCACCATTGAGTATGATGTTAGCTGTACGTTTGTCATATATGGCCTTTATTATGTTGAGGTATGCTCCCTCTGTTCCCATTTTGCTGAGAGTTTTTATCATAAATGGATGCTGGATTTTGTCAAATGCTTTTTCTGCATCTATTGATATGATCATATAGTTTTAATCATTTGATTTGTTAATGCAATGTATTACATTAATTGATTTGCAGATATTGTACTAACCTTGCATCCCAGGAATAAATCCAACTTGATCATGGTGTTTGATGTTTTCAATGTATTGCTGAATTCAGTTTGCTAATATTTTGTTGAGGATTTTTGCATCAATGTTAGTGAGATATCAGCCTAGTTTTCTTTTTTGTAATGTCTTTGCCTGGTTTTGGAATCAAGGTAATGGTACTCTCACAAAAGGAGTTAGGAAGCCTTCCCTCTTCTTAAATTTTTTTAGAAGAATAGGCATTAATTCTTTGAATGTTTGGTAAAATTTGCCTATGAGGTCATCTGGTCCAAGTTTTTTGTTTTTTAGAAGGTTTTTGATTACCGATTCTATTTCATTGGTGGTAATCAGTTGGTTCAGATTTTCTGTTTCTTCTAGACTCAATCTTGGGAGATTGTATGTTTCCAGGAATGTGTCCATTTCTTCCAGATTATCTGATTTGTTGGCATATAATTTCTCATAGTATTTTCTTATGATCCTTTGTATTTCTGTGAAGTCCGTAGTTATTTCTCCTCTTTTTATTTTATTTTATTTTATTTATTTGAGTCTTCTCTCTTTTTTCCTTGATGAGTCTGGCTAAGTGTCTGTCAATTTTATTTATCCTTTCAAAGAACCAGTTCTTGTTTTCATTAATCTTGTATATTGTTTTTTCCCCCCTCTTTAATCCTGCCTCCCCCACTTCCACCCTTGACTTATGGATGTTGCTGTTTCCCTTTTTAAGAACTGGATCTCTGAAGGCAAGGCGTCTCCTCCCACATGTTCATGGTGAGCACCCGGGGCCTGGTGCACCCAAGGCCTGGTGCACCTGAGGCCTGGCACACCCGGGGTATGTCCGTGGCTCTACCTGGGGTGTGAACTCAAGACTTTCTGCATGTAAAGCAGATGTGCTAACCACTACACTATGCAGCCACCCCCTGTATTGTTTTAATAGACTATTTTGTTTATTTCTGCTCTGATCTTTATTATTTCCTTCTTTCTACTCACTTTGGGCTTTGTTTGCTGTTATTTTTCTAGTTCTTTTAAGTGTAAGATTGGATTGCTTATTTGAGCTTTTTCTTGAAGTAGGCCTGTATTGCCATGAATTTCTGTCTTAGGACTGCTTTCGCTGTTCCATAGATTTTGAACAATTGTGTTTTCATTTTCATTTGTCTCTAGGTATCTTTTGATTTCTTCTTTGATCTCATTAATAACCCATTCATTGTTTAGTAACATGTTATTTAGCCTCTATGTGTTTGTGTATTTTTCAGTTTCTTTTTCTTGTAGTTGACTTCTAGTTTCATACCACTGTGATTGGAGAAGGACATTGATATGATTTCAATCTTTTTAAATTTATGGAGACTTGTTCTGTGTCCTAAATGTGGTCTATCCTAGGAAATGTTCCATGTGCACTTGAGAAGAACATATATTTTGCTGTTTTGGGTAAAATGCTCTAAAAATATCTATTAAATTCATCTTGTCAAGTGTATCTTTTAGGCCCCTTGTATCCTTGTTGATTCTTTGCTTGGAAGATCTGTCCCTTGGCATCGATAGGGTATTAAAGTCTCTTACTACAAGTGTATTACTGGTGATCACTCCTTTTATGGCAGTCAATTAATTGCTTTATGTATGTAGGTGCTCCTATGTTGGGTGCGTATATGTTTACTTAGGTTACATCTTCTTGATTTATTGATCCTTTTAACATTGTGTATGGAATGCCCTTCTTTGTCTCTTATTATAACCTTTGTTTTTTTTAATTTTTTTCTCAAAAAACTAATTTTATTAGATAATTAACATTTTTAAAAAGTGATGTGATGTACCATTCACAGACAACTTATAACAAATATTTTAAAGAATTGTAGCATTACCTTATGTGATGTAATAGAAAAATGTTTTTAAAAATTACATTGGTCAAAATATTCTAAATTAAGAATGTAAAATGGATTAAAAACATTCTATTACAAAATTGAATTTGTCATCTGGAAGGCTCAAATTCCTACTGGCTGTAAGTTTTTATTCTCCCTATTTAAACTTGCTGCATGCCAATGTTATCATCATTAAGTGGAGATAATAAATTCTGCCCTTTCTATTTACAAATTGATCACAAGCTCATGAGCTCACACTTGCCAATAAAACACCACAAAGCTTCACATTTCTGTGGCTTTCAGTCAAGGTACCATTAAACAGTCTAATTTTTATTTTAAAAACTATCATTATTAAGAATCTTGCTTGTTGTAGAGTGTCTTATGGAAGGCTTTGTGTGAGGACGAATGACTATGTATTGGAAAATGCTAATTTAATTCTCTCAAAATAAATGTAAGAATTTTTTCCCCATGTTTTACTAATTTTCTTATCTTGATGTCTTTTATCTGTCAGAATAATTTTTTAATTTAATTTTATTATTTTTTTAATGTTCTGTTTTTTTATTTTGAAATAATTATAGATTCATAGTGTGTTCACTTTTTCTTCTGTTTTTAATTAAGTTTTGTGGGGTAACATTGGTTAATACAATTATATAATTTGCAGATGTACATCATAATTTAACATCTATATATTCTATTGTGTGTTTACCACCCAAAGTCCAGTTTCCTTCAGCTACCATATATTTGATCCCCTTTACCCACTTCGTCCTCTCCCTACCCCTCATTTTTTGACCCCCTTTACCCTGTCTACCTCCCTGCTCCTCCCCCACCCCACTAGTAACCACTAGTCTATAGTCCATGTCCATAAGTCTCTGACTATTCTGCTCATTTGTTGGCTTTAGGTTTATATCCCACATATAAGTGATATCATGTGATTTTCAACCTTTTCTGTCTGGCTTATTTCACTTAGCATGAAATATTGTTTCATGTTAAAACTGGTAAGTTTTTGCCTCCATTTCATTTCGCTTATTTTCTGGAGTTTTCTCCTGTTGTTTCATTTGTGGCATGTTTCTTTGTTTTCTCATTACATTAGCCTCTCTGTGTTCGCTTTTATGTGTTAGGAATATTTGTTTTATCTCTCAGCCTTGGCCAGATGGCCTTATATGGAAAGTTTCCTATGTGACCCAGTGGCACACTTTCCCTGATCCTCTGTGCAGGGGGCTTTAGACATAATCTTTGTGTAGGTTGTGTGTGATCTTCTGTTTTAGCTAAGCCTTTATTGGTGTTAATACATCAGTGGTTGGGATTAACATTCAGGCCGACTGACTGGGAATTGACTACACCCACACGATAAGAGATGCTGTTTGGGGGCTGACTCCATTGAGTAGGATTTGCCCTAGCAGGCTTGTGTTCTTTTTGCAACCACCCTTTCTGTGTACCACTTATGGGACTAGTCAGGAGTTGCTCTGTTGTGATTTAGTTCCAGCCTCCAGAAGCATTGTTTTTGTGGCCCCTTGGGAGAGAGTCTCCAGTAGACCAAAGTCAGCCACTGCCTTTGATTACTCAGGGATATCTGGTGGGAGCTATAGGCAAACAGTTGTTGCCTATACTGGATCTATAGGTAAGTGTAAGGAACAATGAAGTAGACAGCAGTCTGGTTATCCCTAATCACTGACCTAGGGCAATTTAGCAGAGGAACCAGTGCTCCTCAATGCCTGACACCGCCTGTCAGTTGCCTGTAAGTGTCTGAAACTGTAAGAGCCTCTGTGTGAAATGCATGTTGGTGCAGGGACCCTGGGAGTCTCCTGGGTCTATTGAGCAAATTTTCCCCTGTCACTGAAGTGTCAGTTTATATGCCAGCACTGTCTCTGTGGCTCCCTGTACAAGTTTCCAATTGTAGCAAAGCCAGTTGCTGCCCACTTCCGGCCTGCAAATACCTGAACTCTGTTTAAGAATTACTGAAGCTCATGAATGTGAGTTTGTAGCCCACCCCCCAATGTTACTCCAGGATGAATGGGCTTTGCATGGGCCATATGAACTGAGTGCTGTTGTTTGCTGTTGAAATCTCATTAAACTTGAGAACACTGGGAGCCCACTTGCCACAGGTAATTTGTGGGTTAGGTGGGCATCATCTCAGTGAGGTGCAGGACATTGGGTCTACACAGCACCAGATTTGTTTCCAGCTTTGAGACTGCAGGCTCCCACCAAAGTCAGATATCACTGCACGACCTACTGTCATCTGTGATGGGCCCACAAAACCCGAGATCTACCTAAGTGATACTGTATCTTGTGCTGACAGCCATTGCTGTCACTGTCTTCCCGTCATTGTATTCCCTGAACTTTGCTCACTTTGCTGCCTGAGATCTGTTGACTGCACAAAATGAGCCACCCCAGGGCAAGAGGCAGCTGCCTGTTAACATGCCATGGGTACTTTGTGGGTTGGATGGAGCAGGAGCTTAGGGACCCAAGGTCCGACAGGCCAATAGCCTCAGTTTTCTGCAGTTTCTGTGTCTGCACATTTCCACAGTAGTCACAGATCACAGGGAGACAAACTGCTGTGTGGGGCAGTCTCACAGACCCTTCCGTTCTCCCCAAGAGATATTGCAGCTTGTACAGGCAGCAGTGGCTTGCCCACAACCGTTTTCCGTGAAATGTGCTCACTGCACTAGCCAGGGTTTGTTGCCTGCGCAGAATGAGCAACCCCAGAGAAGAGCAGGTTGAGGGAGGCTACCTTTCAATGGGCTGCAGGCACTTTGTGGATTGTGTGAAGTGGGATCTCGAGAAGACAAGGGCCATCAGGCCAACACAGCCTCAGTTTTGCTACAACTCCTGTGCCTGGGCATTCCCACTATAGTCACAGATCACAGTGAGACCAGCTGCCATCTGGGGCGGTTCCACAGACACCTGCAATCCTCCCATGTGCTATTCCAGCTCTTACAGGCAGCAGAGGTCTGTCTGCAACTGATTTCTCCACAATGTCTGCACTGTGCAAGCCAAAGTTTGTTGCCTGCATGGATTGTGAGACCCAGGGGAGGGGTATGGCAGTAGAGGTTCACTGTTAATGGACAACCTGGGGCAATTTGTGGGTTGGGTGGGACAGGATCTCAGGGAGACAATGGCTATCAGATCAATACATCTTTAGTCTTGCTGTAACTTTGGTAACTGTTTGTGCATTCCCACAAAACTCCCAGATCACAGCAAGATAAGCTGAAATACTAATGTTTGATCATACAGTATTCCAAAGAGCAATTGTATTACAATAGGGTACTTCAGAAGGAATTAGGCCTTTGCAAAATAAATTTATGGGGCCATGTCCACAAAAATGACCAGGGTAGATGAGACTGCATATTTCAGCCCACCTATGGGTGAGGAAAGTCCTGGAGGCACTGGGCTTAATTCAATCAATGTTACACATATTTCTTTAAGCAATCTCTTTGTTGAGGCACAGCAGTTAGATTTTTAACCATATACCCTTCTATAGCCCCTAATATCTTTATACTGTAAAAGGTAAAAACAAGCACCAGTATACATTTGCACTGTTACTAAATTGGACCATTAATGATAAGTTATACAAAAAGTTTTAATTATAGACATCACTTCTAGTAGAACTTAACATCTGTTAATACTCAATATTTAATATTATTTTATTGTTGGCTTATTTTTTCATAGATATATACATCTCTCTAACTCAAATGAGGGCTGAGACCATATCTAATACTTTTCTTCCCATGGTACTTAGACAAACACACGCACAGAGTATACATTCAATATTCTCTAAGGAATTGAAGTGACACCTGATGATTGACTCTAAGAGGATGTTCAATATCACATGGTCTGTGTACTTGTATGTGTTTCACACAACAATCAAATTTCCTTTCTTCTCTTCATTATGGTCACCACCATTTCCTATAGCAAATAAACTTTGAGGTATCTACACAGCTCAAAGCACTTCTTGACTTCTCTCAATACTACTCTTCTACCTATATGGATAGAAAGCCATGTTTATACTGTCTGACTCTGCCCCTATGCCTACAGTTGATTAGGTCAGGGGTAGTACCCTCCAGGTAGTTAATCAGTCAGATTCTCTCTCCTGGGAATTTTTCATGGGGCCTCAAGTCAGCCAGTCAGTCTCTGTGTAGACAGAGAAGCCAGGAAAATCATTCTGCAAGGAGAAGCAAAGATGAAGTTAAAAGAGAATATGCTTCTTGGGTTCCTGTGCTGGCTTTCTGGTTCTTGGTTCTAGTTTCTTCCTGAGGTCCAGCTACATTCCTGCCTATAGATACCATGAGACTGCCACCATTTCTTCTTTGTAAATGATCATTTATGGATTTTTGCTTAAGCTGGCTTGAGATACTATTCATTACTTAAAACCAGAATCTTACCAAATTTACCTTCCATTATCCAGGTCTACCAGAGGGGAGCGAAGCAACCGGACTGATTGGCTGGCACAGTTTACATACCTGGCATTGGAGAACAGGCTAGGTGGTAGAGTGGCTTATGACTTGTTACACATGTAGTAACCATTCAGAAATCCAAAAAAGTTGTGATCTAAGGCCCAGCCATCATTTACACACTTAAAGCACATGAAGAACCCCCAGTCTCATTACCAAAGCATGTTTGTTATATTATGTGGTTTTAAAAAAAGTGAATGTGGTTTTATAATCATTTTCAAAGATGTTTACTATTTTAAATGCAGAATTTGGCACTGTGAAACAACATGCTAAGAAAAAAAAATTGAGCTATCTTACTCAAAAACTAAGGTTTAACTGCAGCTCACATCAACAAGGAAAAAGGGAAGGAATACCAACTGGTTTCCTGTAACTTTCACCAAAGGTGTCAAATGTCAATTCCACATGAATTGAACATTGGCTAATGATTACAGGTTAACCTGTGTTAGATAATGAGTTATACATATTACCATCGAGATTTTTTTTTCTGAAATTTACACTAAGTACCCTGATGCAGATCTCTGCCTATTTATTTTCTTTAGTTATGTTCCATTACTTTACCCTTTAGTTCATATCTGGAGCAGTACTTACATCCTTCAAATCTGGCATTGTCTGTTGGGCCTACCTTGCCCTGAAAGCAACACCTCTCTACAAAAACCCCAGTATCCTACTTTCAAATTTAAGCTGCCTGCCTCCCCACCAGCTTTGTTATTTAACTTTTTTTTTTTGGAGCAATTTTAGATTTACAGAAAATTTGCAAAAACAGTAGAAAAAGTTCTTATTTACCTCCACCCAGTTTTCCCCAAGGTTAACACTTATATGACTATGGCACATTTGTCAAAACCAAGAAACTAACATTGATACATTGCTATTAACTAAATTCCAGACTTCGACTTCATCAATTTTACTACTAATATCCTTTTTTCTTTTCCAAGATCTAATCCAGGATACTGCAATGCATTTAGCAGGCCTTCCTTTTCATCTGCAATAGACAACCAGGAGCTTGAGGAAAATCAACTCTTGGTTGAGACATCCTTTTGTTATAGAAAAGTGATTCTAACTTTTTATAAAACTGTAAAGACACCAAATTGGAAAGTCTGCCTAGTAAGTATGTTTGCCAGTTTCAGAGAATATCATCATTTTATTGGTATTTGTGCTTCTTTCCTCCCACTCTTGAGATCTTGCCTCAGTAACTTTCTCCAACATTTCACATGGTTTCTTACATCAAAAAGCATTTTCTTTAAAAATTATAAATATTCATGCCCATACCTAGAGGAAATTAGAAACAATAAGTAGCTTCCAACAGTCATTCAATAACTCAAATAATGCTCTACCTCTATAGCCTTCTCTAAAGAAAACCAGTCCTCTCTGGTTCTTCTCATACCCTATCCTAGTGAAGTTCTTTTATCTTTTTCATTGGTATCTCTCTTTTTCCACTACAGGCGCACTCTCTACTTGTCCTCTCTATTAATCTTAAAAGGGCCCAGCTCACAAATGGAAAAGATTTATGTCTTTTGGGGCAGGTGTGGTGTGTCAGTGAAAACACATGATGCTATGCGGAAGTGAAGCAGAATTCAACAGGATTTTATGATGTTCCTCTTTGTACTGCTATGAATTAAAATCATCCCAGTACTTTTCAAAGTTACATCATCCAGGAAAGTTCTGGAGCAGGGAAGTAAGTGAGTGTAAACTGTAGGGGTATGAAGAAGTATTTAGCCAAAATCTTCTCTAAGCTATAGCCTCACCCTTTTGAAGACCCAATGTCTACTTCAATATCATTTCTGCCATCCCAGAACAGGTGCAAGATGTACCCATGTATGTTACATCATATATAATCAGTATCAAAATGACAGCAATATGAACAAAGAATACCATTTAGTTTTATTTTCAATATCTGAACATTTATTTTCAAATATAGGTAAGCATTCTAGATGTCAACTGGAGTAAAAACCTTATGCTTTATATGTTGAAATCTTTATTGAAGTATAAATGCATATTTATTATAGGAGTAAAATGCTATCATAATGATTATGAAAGTTTTTAATTTTATGTACAAACATAATTATTAGGAACACACAGTTAAATAGAAAAATAATCAATACAAATATTAAGAAAACATGCAGTGACCAAATAAAGAGCATCAGATCCTCCTGAGCCAAAAATCTTAAGTTAAATATAACAAAAATAAAAATTAGATATAAGTCAAATCTTTGTAGATTTTTTGTATTAGCATTAATAACAGTAAACAAAATAATCTTTAAGAACTATATTTAATTTTTATTTATTTAACTATAATAAGGCCATGAGTATTTTAAGAAAAAATCTTATTTGAAAATTCTTCATAGCTTATGAGAATGAAATAAAAACTAATTGTCAACTTTTCCACCTTAAAATTTCATAGGGAAGAAAAACTCCAAAATCATGCACATCCATGATAAACCATATTCTATCCAAATATAGTAATAAAGAACATAATGACTATAAAGAGAAGAAAGTATTAGAGACAAGTGAGATAGCCAAAGCTTGTTTGATTCTCACTAAGCAAACTTCAAAGATCTAAACAAAACTTGTTGAAATAAAGCTTATGGACTGCAAACCATTTTCAGTAGTTGAAACTGAAGAATTTTTAAGAATTGCCCAAGCTATGAATCTTACATATAAACTTTCTACTAGAAATTAAGTTACTGGAAAATGTTTTATGTGAGTTATATTCTACTGTGCACAAAATGATTTTTGATACTATTAGATGCACTACTTTATTTTGCACATCGTTGCACTTGGACATGCAGAAACACCCAGAAATCTTTTTTTTTTAATTAGCACAATGGATCAATGCATTTGTTTTACTTGCCTATAGTATCAACTATTCCTATGTAAAAAGAAAAAGACAAAAACTAGTCCAAAACTTAGTGGCTTAATATAGTAACCATTTATTTGGCTTACAATTCTTTGGGTTGGCAATTTAGTCTGGGCTCAGCAGGGCTGCTTCATGTGTCTATGGATAGCTGTGGGTCAGCTAGGCAAATCTGCTTCTGGGAGTTGACTGGATGTATATATGCAATGAACACAAGATATAGGTGGAAATTCATAGGTATTTTTCATATCTTAATCACTTACATTCTTTCCATTGTCACATATGTCTAGATCTATAGTTGAAAGGCAATTTTTTTCACAAATAATTTTATAAAACATTGAAGGCTAGTTTTTTGTTCCCGCTTAAATATAGGAACATGTGCCACCCTGTCTCTCCCACTGAATACAGCTATAAAACCTGGATAGATGCATGGGTCAGCTATTTGAGCACTCTGTAAAGTAAGTGGTTGCAGACATCTTAAGAAAAGAAAATATGAATTCAAAGTACCACCCAACTGGCACACTTGAGCAATTCTGTGGTGGCAAGTGCAGCAGCACTGACAACAGCAGTAATAGACAGCCACAGGGGCCTAAAACTCTGAGAATGGGTATTCATTCTTTTTAGGAAGATGTAGTACCAAGAGGGTGGGACAAACCACCATTGCTTTCTTTTCACTTCCCAGGCATGGATGCAGTCACAAGAACTACATGGCAGAACAGAGCAACTAAAGTTCCAGCTTTCTGGCCAGCCAACTGAATAGGGGAGCCCAAGGAACCAGAAAGAATCAGGGAAACAGCGAAGAGGGAGATGCTCAGGAAATGACTCCATAAAGTGGTTTATGAATTCCTTATAGAACTGTACATGAAAAAAAAGTCAACTTTAACTGTATTAAGAATACGGTTAAATAAAAAATAAGAGAAATACAATTTAAAATAAAAATTAAAGAAAGTAAAACACTAAGGGCATACAGAATATTAGAAATAAAAACATAAATGAGGGCAACAATCTTAAAACTGCCTCAGTAAATATTCAGAAAGCAAGATTTTCAGTTTCCAGTACAGTGTGAAAGAAGCTTGTAAGTTGCCACTATTACTGTTGGGGTGATCTAAAATCCATTGTTGCTCTGGTGGCAACAATGGGGTCCTCTGTTCTTTTCACCGACGCAGTAAAGAATTAAAGATCAGTGAGATTTAGGAAAAGTAAGACTTATTGAAAGTATGCTTCAAGAAAGAAATAGGTTATGCCACAGAGGGTTGCAGCACTATAGAATTTGGGAAGTAAATCTTATACTGTGGCCATGCTAGACAATTGGCAGGTGAAGTCATTTTGACTGACATTTGGCTGTTATATAAACCTTTGCCTACTGGGCATGTGGTTACCCAGAACATAGTCTTTTATAATTAGTTCATGAACTTCGGGGCGTATGTATGATATCATGATGGTATAATGAGGCTAAAGATATGGGAAGGCTAGTGTAGTATTAACTGGACAAGTGCTTGTGGCTGGACCAAACCAACAATTTTTGTGCCTCAGGATGTAGAAGAAATGTCTAACTGTAAAATGGAGTGTTTTAGGGATGTCCTTAAAGGGACGTCTTTGGATAGGGCCTTCATTTCCCAGGTGTCCCTGTCTACTTAACTACCTAACACCACTAGGAGGAAAAATAGTTATTTTCTAATATTTTATTTATTTATTTACTTATTTATTTTTATGGTGACATTGGTTAATGAAATCCAGTAAGTTTCAGGTGTACAATTTAACAGTAAGGCATAGATATTATTGCATTGTGCTCACTTCCTATAGTTAGCTTTCTTTCTGTCCACATATATGACCCCTTTTAACCCATCAACCTCCCTTCTCTTTCCCCCCACACTTTGGTAACCACTAGTCTATTGTCCAAGTCCATGAGTCTCTGTTTGTCCTGTTCGTTTGTTGCTTCTAGGTTTATATCCCACATATAAGTTATATCATGTGGTTTTCAACTTTTTCTGTCTGGCTTAATTCGCTTAACATGATCATCTCACAGCCCATTCATGTTGCCGTAAATGGCAGTATTTCATCTCTTCTTACGGCTGAGCAATATTCCATTGCATATATGTACCACCACTTCTTTAACCAATCATCTATCATAGGGACACTTCGGCTGCTTCCATGTCCTGATCACTGTGAATAATGCTATGAACATCAATGTGAAATATCTTTTTGGATATGGGTTTTCAAGTCTTTGGGGTAAATATCCAGTAGAGGGATTACTGGATCACATGGTAGATCAATTCTTAGTTTTTTGAGAAACTTCCATACTGTTTTCCAAAGTGACTGTACTGATTTGTGGTCCCACCAGCAGTGTATGAGGGTTCTTTTTTCTCTGCATCTTCTCCAACATTTGTTGTCTTGTTGATACAGCTGTTCTTATTGTGGTTTTGATTTGTATTTCCCTAACAGTTAGTGATGTTCAGCATCTTCATATGTTTGTTGGTGCCATATTTGACTGTACATCTAAACAAAGAATTGGGGGGGGGTTTCAGGAGGAGGCTATAAAACTATTGAAGGTCTTGCTGAAAACATCTGTAAATTGTTTTGCCAATATTCATTTTTTATTAATTTATTCTCTCACTTAAATATTAACTGAACACTTATTATGTTCCAGGCATTATGTAAGTTGCTGGTTTATGACAAACTTCAAGACACAATTTCTGACCTAAAGGATCTCAGAAATGACTAACAATATGGGTCCAGTTTCCACTCTGGCATGTAAAGAGCTTGTAAGTTGCCTCTCCATTTTAACAAATAAAAAAGCCGAACAAACTGAAAAATCGACAACTCTTCTTAGATCTGTAAAGAAGTCAGGTCACAAGGCAAACTGCTGCTCACAAAATGGGAGAGACCAACTGATGAACAGAGAATTACAACTTACTTGAGCAGAAACCTCCATGGGAACCAGTGCTGAGGTAGGAAAACCTCAATTGTAATTAATGAACTGCTAGAGGCTCAATGTGGACAAGCCTGAGAGTTAAAAAATCCAGGAGGACCCAGCCATCAGGGGTCCCCCACACTTTCATGAGATTTACCTCCTGGATCTCTACCAGATTCCCACAGTGATTATTAGAGAACAATTCCTTCCTACTTCCAGCAAGGGAAGGGGTAAAGGAACCATTTTAAAATGTGCCAGAGCATTCTGTTCTCCTTAATAAGCTCTACCCTCAGGAGAAACTAACCAGAGCCTAAACTGCTGGGGTTTTATCAGAGCACGACTGATGTGGAAAGGGAAATACTCAACTCTAGCCCACGCTAGCCATCCTGCCTCATCTAAGGAGGGGGAAAACAACCTGAGAAGCACTTGTGAAGTTCACAGTCCAGAGGGACAGGCTCACTAATAGTATAAACACTTAAGTCCACACAAAAATTTGCACACAGATATTTATAGCAATTTTATTCATAGTTGCCAAAACTTGGAAGCAACAAAGATGTCCTTCAGGTGGATGGATAAATGAACAGTAGTATATCCAGGCAATGGAATATTATTTAGCCCTAAAAAGAAATGAGCTATAAAACCATGAGAAAACATGGAGGAAACTTAAATGCATATTACTAAGTAAAAGAGCCAATCTGAAAAGTTTACATACTGTATGACATTCTGAGAAAAGGAAAAGTATAAAGACAGCAAAAAGTTCAGTGGTTGCTGGGGATGGGGTGGGGATGAATAGAAGGAGCACAGAGAATTTGGGGGGCAATTAATACTTTTTATGATATTACAATGGTAGATACACATCATTATACATTTGTACAAACCCATAGAATGTACAACATCAATAGTGAATCCTAATGTAAACTATGTACCTCGGGTGATAATGATGTGTCAGCATAGGTTGATTGTAACAAATGTACCACTCTGGTACAGGATGTTGAGAGTGGGAGGGGGCCTATGCATATGAGGGGGCAGGAGGTATATGAGTAATCTCTGTTATCTTCCACTTAATTTTGCTAAGAGGAGTCTTAAAAATAAAGTCTGTTTAAAAAATATTCACACAGCATTTTCTTCAAACCATGCACAAAACTGGCAGTGCTGAGAAATTGCTGTTCATGCATTATAATGTCAAAAGTTTTAAATGCAAAAACCTCATTTTTAATAAAAGGTTTTAATAATTTTCAATAGGACTTTGAATTTACTTTTATATTCCAAAAGATTTTTCTATGATAGTGTTATTTACTTTTGGCCTTACCTTCTGGTTTAACACTTGGCCATTTAGCATTTTGCCTAAATGTATATTCAGTGCACCTCTAGTCACCAATTAAAGAATATCAGCATCATTAGGCGTATTTCTTTTAACCTGCTGTAAATTTCTGATTCATTAATAGGAATGTGTTCTCACTCCTTCTCGATGTGAGTTATGCCTTCATAACTTAATATCACTTTGAAATAAGAAGAGGGATGCTTTATCCATTCCAAGATGGAGAAAGTTTTATTGTCACAAACTAGGAATGACAATAATAAAGAAGGGCTTCACATCAACCTTTAGAAAATCAAAGTGACAGTTTTTGGTAGACATTCCCCAATAGGTCAAGTTTAACACTAAGTACAGCATTCAACAAGTCAATTCATTCGGTTACCTAGGCATACCTTTCACAACTAGTTTCACTCTTAGTGGCTGGCTCATCAGGAAGTTAGATTGTTCAAAGCTAAATATTTCCTAATGTTCTTTTTCTTGACTGAGATGTGGTTACAGCTTTACATTTTTTTTCCAGCCTGAAATTACAGTAGTGTTGCTCTCTAGTTTAGAATTTGGGGGTCTGCTTCATCTACGTATTAAAGCAAATTATGACTCATTTCTCGAGAATTTTATTGGCCCTAACAGTGAGTATTCATTCCCTTGGCCTGTCTCCATGCTCAAGGGCATTGGCTTTCTATTCTAGAATGGGTTCTTGTTTGGCTCATCCTTCACTTGGGTTCACTTTTAAAACACATGGCTCTTTACTTTGAGAAACACAAGATAGTTGTGCTCTAAGGACTATCAGGTAGCAGACCTTTAAACCCATAGTTGCTCGACTTATCAAATGCTCAGCTAACAGAAATCAAATTTATGGAGGACTGACTGAAAGCTATGAAGTCTGTACATTTCTCTAGTCTAAAAATGTACCCCTGGTATCCCTGAATACAAGAAAACTGTATTCCTGGACTGAATTGCTTTTTAAAAATTGAGATATAATTCACATACCATAAAATTCACCTATTTAAAATGTGCAATTTATTTTTCATTCATCTATTTTGCATTATGAAGTATTTATTTCATTGTGTATTTATTCATTTCATTGAGTTGTTAGGACTTTTTATGTATCCTGGATACCACCCTTTTTTCAGATATATTTTGTAAATATATTCTCCCAGTCTATGGCTTACCTACATATATTCTTAATGGTGTCATTTCATTAGCAGAAATTTTAAATTTTGATGAAGTATTTTATTGAATTTTCCTTTACTAGATATTATTATCTATGTCCTAAGAAACCTTTGCCTTCTTCCAAGTCATAAAGATATTCCTCTGTTTACTTCTAGAAACTTTAGATCTATAATCCATCTCAGATTGATTTTGTGCATGGTGTGAGGTTGGGGTTAATTTTTTTTCATATGGCTATCCAGTTGTTCCAACACCATTTTATCCAGTAAGAGAGCAAAATATAAAATTAAAATACAAACATCAACAGCCTTCTTATACACAAGCAATAATAAATTATAGAAGATAATGGCAGAGGAAAACCTCATTCAAATTGCAATAATGAAGATTAAATACTTATAAATAAGCTTTAAAAGAAATGTGCAAAATCCACGTGAGGAAAACTTTAAAACACTCCTGAAAGACACAAAGTAGACTTAAACAAATGGAAAGATATCCTCTGTTCTTGAATACAACAACTTAGCATTATAAAGATATTAGTTCTAATCAAGTTAATTTTTAAATTTAACATAATTCCAATAAAATAGTAAAAAGTTTTTCTTTACAGAGCTAGATAAGTTGATACTGTCCATATAGAAAAATAAACATGCAACAATAGCTAGAAAAATACTGAAAAGGAAATCACATGTGGGATATGAAAGCATACTATAAAGTACTTATAAATATAAGTATGGTACTACCCACATGTATAGACAGACAGGCCAGTGAAACAGAACAGTAAGTCCACAATATAAGCCAGATATATAGATAAATTAAGTGTATGATAAAAGTGATGTCTCAAATCACTGAGGCAAAGATGAATTTTTAATAAATAGTGCAAGATAGCCATTTGGAAAAAGATAAAATTAGATTCATATCTCATACCATGCATACAAATAAATTTCAAGTGGATCAGAGATGTGAATAAATAAATTAAACCACATAAGTCCTAGAAAAAAATTCTGATGAATTCTTCTATATACTGGGTATAGGGAAAGGTTTTCTAACTATGATTCAAAATCAAGATACAAATAAGAGGTTGATTTACTAGACAACACATTTAAAAAAAATTTACATGGCAAACATATATATATGTGTGTATGTGTATTTGCAAAGTCAAAGACAAATGACAAACTTGAAGAAAGCATTTGCAACACATATCACAGATAGAGGGTAAATACCTCTAATATCTAAAGAACTCTTTAAAATTGAGGGGAAAACACCAAAAACCTAATAAAAAATTAGCAAAAGATATAAACAATTCATCCAAAAAATACATAAAAATAGTCCTTAACAAAAATGTTCAATCTCACTTAAATAATAGAAATGCAAACTGAAATTATACTGATACTATTTCTCAGCTATGAGATTGGCAAAAATTAAAAGGTAAGACAACAATCTGTTGGTGAGGCTGTGGAGAAATAGGCACTCACACATCAGTACCATATGCTGGTGGGAATGCAAACTGGTACAACCCTTACATTTGGGGAAATTTGGAAATATTCAACAAAAATCCACAGGCATTTGATTTACCATTTCTACTTCTAGAATTTTATCCTGAAAATACATCTTCAGCAACACACACACACACTCACACACACACACAAATGTATATACACTATTATTCATTGTAGCATTTTTTGTGAATGCAAAATGGTGAAAACAACCTGAATGTCCACAAATAGGAGAGTGGTTAAATTACTGTATACTACACAATGGAGTATTATGTAACTGCCAAGAAAGAATGAGAAAAAAAATCTATGAATGATATGGAATAATTTCTAGGAAATATTAAGTTTAAAAAAAAAGCACGCAAGAGAAGAAAATATCCATGTACCTGCTTATTTTGCAAAAAAAAAAAAAAAAAAAAGCACAGGAAATATAAACCAGAAACTAAAAAGATCAGTTACCTACAGGAGGTTATTGGGAACAGGATAGAAAGCATGGTGGATGCAAATGGGATAGAAGGAATCGGGGGTGACAGTGAGACTTCTCTGAGTCTACATTTCTGTATAACTCTGACTTTTGGAATTGTGCTAATGATGTTTCACATATTTAAAAATGAGTAAAATCAATAAGGACTGAGGACCTCAAAATGCAATATAAACAGAAGCAAATGAACCTAACTGTATTTCAAATGAATAATGTACCATAACCACATTCTGGTGGCAGTGGTAAGGGAGGGGGTACACAAAATGTAGACATATATAGGCATATATTTCCCAGATCTGTCCTCTAAAAATGTCTCTAGAAGAAATCACAAACCACTACTAATGAACAAATGTAGATCCCATATCGTAGCTTCTAAATATCATTCTCCAATAAAAGGAACTGGGGCTTCTTGGAGAAATGACTGATTCCAAAGCAGGGCAGATAAAGTACAAAATGAGCCTGGAATATCCTGTGGTACCAAAAAGTAATGAAATTAACAAAGAATGAAGGAAACATGTCCAAAGATGGGAGACAGCTTGCAAGGACTCCCAATGGCCAAATCTGGGACAATTCGATCAACGAAATAAATGATGTTAATGAATTATAATCATACCGACATAAATAATTCAAGCAAAAAGTTAATTACAGGATATTTACATGGACTCAAAGTATCTCCCCACAAAATGCTTATTACAAAGCAAAAAAAAAAAAAGTAACTTCACAGTGGAGAAACCTGCATCACCTCAATCAAGTTAAAATTACCAGTAATGAGACAAATCAACATCATGTGTCTCCTGATATAATGCACTGAGCATACATTATTTCTGTAGTATTCCTGCCCAAAGAGCACAGCCTGAATATATCTAATCATGAAGAAATATTAGGCAAGCCCAACCTGAGGGACACTTCACAGAATGACTGGCCTGTACTCTTCAAATGTCTATGTCATAAAAGAAAAAGAATATGGATGTTTCTGGATTAAAAGACTAAAGAGACATGACAAATGTAATGAATGTATCATCATAAACTAGTTCCTGGACCAGATATTTTACATTTCTTGATATAAAGAACATTAGTTGGACAGCAGAAAAAATTTGAACAAGGTCTGCAGATTAACTATGTTTATGTTAATTTCCTGATTTTCTTAATTGTACTATGGTTATATAAGTGACTCTCCTTGTAGTTTAGAAAATATGCATTACTTAGGGCTAACGGGGCATTATTTCTGCAATGTACTTAAACTTTTCAGAATAAATTTGCACACATTGAGAGAGACTGAAATATGATAAAATGTTAACACTTAAGGAATCTCGGTAAAGGGTATACAGGGCTTTTTTGAACCAATTCTTGCAACATTTCTGTAAGTCTGACATGATTTCAAAATAAAACATTTAATATATAAAGTTTATAATATCAGCAAAACTGTAACTACTAAACTCTAGTTAATGACATACCTGCTGAAAAAAATAGTTGTAAAAAATGACAGAACTTCCCACCCACAGCCCAGACAATCACATAGGAGTCACATCTTAACCTAGAACAGCTATCCTGGACTGTAGAAGAACAGAAAAAAACTCTTATGTGAGCCACTGTAGGTAAGCCATTGTTGGGTCTTATAACAGCAGCGTTATCTATGCCAACTAATATAGATCAGGTACCTTAAAGTGGGATGCTGCCAAACTATTTGGCATTGCCCAATTCAGAGGTGGCCATGGGAGACAATGGATGAGGAAAAACTTCCAGAGGGAGGACAAAAAGACAAAGGATAAGGAAATCCCATCCAGAGAGAAGAAACAAACTTTGACCAAAGGACTTCCTTTGCTGCCAGCATAGGAAGTCTTCACAATTTATGTTTCTTATGGACTGTGGCTGCTATATTTTCCATTCTTCCCTTTTCTGAATGAGTCATTGTGATCTGTCCATGTTTCACCACTCTATATTGGGTGTTAGAGGATACCCATATATGGATCTGATGGAGAAGACTGAGCATAACCCAGAGAAACTGGACTTTGAGCCATAGGTAGTAACTAGATAAGACTTTTGGGTGGTTTCCCTTGGGGAAGGGGGAGTGTGTGTCCTAGGAATGGTAAGGATATGCATGAATGGCCAAAGCTGAAAGACTGAGGCAGAGATTGCCAGTAGTCTGCCAAAATCCATTCTTCTCTTTTTCCTGGACACATGGTTAAGACTATATTCCCCAGCCCCTTGCAAGTTACGTGTGGTCATGTAAATTCTCTTCAATGGAATGTGAACAGAAGTGATGGGTACCACTTTCAGGCATGACCTATGAAAACTTCCCACTTGCACTCCACCATGATCTTTCTCCACCTCCTGTGGACTATAATGGTGATAACCAATCGATCTTGAAAACCATGTGTTAAAGATGGTAGACTTTCCTGCCATTACAGCAATCATATAGAGATAAGGCACCTGACAATTTGGAAGAGCTGTCCTGAACGCTACCAAAGGGAGAAATAAATTTATGTATTAAGTCAATGAATTGCTATTGAGTCTCTTCCTACAACACTTTAGCCTTCGAAAGTTATAGAGGCCATTGGGGCTCTCAAAGCAATTCTTAAGAAAAGATTTTGAAGATGCTAAAATCCCAAAAATGTGCCAGATAAAACTTTAAATGCTATGTAAGGGCTAGTTAAATGTGTCTACAATTACACTGAAACTTGGTACAAAAAACACTGGTCCCAAGAGATTTAGAATCAGAAAATGTGAATCTGACCCAAATGGCTTTTGGCAAGTATGAAATTGAGTGCCCTGCTCTGCTCCACTCTTAATCTTAACACCCCATCTTTTCTCAAATCACTAGCATAGCCATTTGCAAAGGAAGAGAAGATAATGAAAATGGTTGCTCCACTAACAAGGAGACACAGAAATACAGGGAAGTTTCCATGTAGCATAAGCCAGACTCTGACAGCTATGGATATTGGGGACTTATTACAGCAGTTATGAGTTCTATTACTATTGCACAGGCTTTGGAAAAGCCACATGGGAACATTCTTCTGTCAGTTCCATGAGTGATGGCTGCCAAAGAAAGGCATTCCCTGGAACTCCACTAAAAAGGCACAACTCTCAACCTGCCATCAGTGAGTTAGCCTGGGGCACAGAGGAAGAGACTTGGAGGAGCAAACAACTCCATAGACAGGTTAGAGAATTCTGGCAGAAAATTTGACAAAATGAAGGTTATTAGACGTTGAAGAGCTTCAGTGAAGAGGTAGGAATGAAAGCCTGATTGGAGTGCATTCGAGACAGAATGGGAAAAGCAGCAATCCAGACCAGAGAAAAAAATGGGGCAGTAGCTAGAGGGAGATGTTTACATATTATTAGAAATGATCTAGTTGAGGGGAAATAAATAATGCTGGGGAGGGGAGAAAGGGGTATCCAGTATCTTACTTTCAGGAACAGCTTATACACTATAACAAAAGTACAATGTACATGAATACAGAGGCCAAGTGTGTGGGTACACTTAGTAGCACAAAGATAAAGGTGGCTCAGAGCATGGACTGCGGAGTCACATGGCCTACCTTCAAATCTACACTCCATCACTTGAGTTATATGCCCTTAGGCAAGTTGATTTAATCTTTGCCTGTTTCCTTATCTGTAAAATATGGATAATAATCAACTATAAAATTGCTGCAAGAATTAACCACCAGTGAAGCACTCTGAATAATTTGGTACACAATCAATACCCAACAAACGTTGGCTATTATTTCTTCAAAATTAGTTATAATTTTGCTACAAGTAAAACTATTTAAAAGCTAACTTGCCGAACATCTATCCTGAACTTAAGATGGTATATAAAGTAAAAAACAATTAAGTAAACTTATAGTAGCTGATTATTCCTTTTAAGTTTGCACTATCAAGGTCAAACTTCAATTGAGGAACCTACTTTCCAGAAATTTACAGCTATTTTTTTTAATACAAGTGCATAACTTATAAAACTGTAAGAAAAAGTTTCTCAGTGGTAAAATAAGGCTTAATGGGACTAAAATATCCATATTATTAAACAAGTCAATTTAATGCAACTCATTTAAAGGCATCCTGCTTATATTTCTTTGGATATTTACTAATTCTGAGAATATTGCATTCAATGCTTATCAAAGGTTCCAGCTGTGAATGCCCTTCATTTTTAAAGCTGATGTGAGGTAATGAATGGATGGCACACTATCTTCCAGTCTTGCCCAACCTACTCCTAAAGCAGTTACTAAATAGTTCTCACATCCATATGGTTGTTTATGCTGCCCCCTTTTCCCTGAATTCTCAGCCTTGTTCACCTTGTCTGCCATCCTTTCACCCAGTCTAAGCTTTTAAAATTCAACTCAAATAGCAGCTTTATCCTCAATAGCCAAACAGTGGGAACCACCCAGATGTCCAACTCAAATTGCTAATAAACTGCTCATAAAAATTTGACCAATGTTGGAAAGAAGCAACAGTTGTTACATCCATAATAAGGGACAGGGATCGATTGGTAAGGAGTATAAAGGAACTCTCTGGATTAATTTAATGGTAACATTCAACATCCTTGATAGGAGTTTAACAGTTTTAAGCATTTGTTAAAACTCAGCAAACAAATAGTCTACGTACTTCATCATATGTGAATTTTACAGTAAAAAAAAAAAAAGGTAAACAAATACCCCTGGGTTCCCATAACACCCGGTGAAAACATTGAACTTACTCTTGGTCTTGCATCTGCATCCCAACTCCCAGTGGAACTGGAGGTCATTTAAATCTAATTGGTCTTTGTTCATTAGTTAGCACAAGGCCAAGCGCACAGTAGTCAGTAGATAAACTGCTGACCTGAGTGTTTAATGAACTTCATTACCTAGTTTCCTCATAACCAAATGCCTTGGGCTTTATTGCCTCATATTCTTTGGTGAATGATTACAGTTACCAGAATAATCTATTTGACCTAAAACTCATCCTTGTGAAACTTAATAAATTCCTTTTGTGGCAGGATATTGAAGACATCTCTTCTGGGTTATCCTACTCTTCTTCCTCCCTCTCTCAACTTTAAAAACTGTTAACTAGTACTACTGATGGACTCAGATTTAATTTATACTCTTTACAGAAGTCAGCTAAGATGCATATTAATGACAATGTTGATTCACATCAATCAAAGATGCTCCATTTCCTCACCATGGACTTAAATGTTGCCTGGGCTTAAATGCCAACTCCATCACTTACTAGTATAATAACTTTGCCCAAGTTCTGTGTACCTCATTTCCTCACTGCCTTCTGATTGATATATTTATATATATGTATATATATATATATATATATATATATATATATATATATACTTAATATTTAAGGGTGTAGGGTAGGTTGGAGGATAAAAACATATATCACCTATTATCATGAAGCTTATTAAATTACATGTAAGCCACTTAAAACAGTGCCCAGCTATTAGCTATCACTTAATATATTCAGCTCTGAATCCCCAAAAGACAGAAGACTGGTCTTCTGTGATTTACAAACTAGCCTAAATGACCAATGTGCTAGTGTTACACTGCTTTAAATCACTTTTTAAGAGTACAATGCAAATATTAACAATAAAATATTCAATTAGTAATTTTTTTTAATGTTAGCTTTCATTCATCTTCAAGCACAAGCCTCTTAACTAAGGGGTTTTACACACACTCACTCACTCATTCTCCAGCTCAGCATACTCTGAATAGCACAAGTTTACTGTTACTTTGTTTCTTTCCTCATTTGTTTACCCCACTAGATCTATGAGGGGGTCCATGTCTATCTTCTTCACTGTTGGATCCCTAACACATGCCTAGCAAATAGTAGGCACTCAACTGTATCCTGGATGAACAATGAAGACATTTTAAAGTGTTTAACCCATGCCAGATAAAAATTAAAGTAATAATGGTCATAGGTTTCAATTTTAAAATAATAACTCAATTATGGATTTAGTCTCATTTTAAAATACGATTCATTAAAAAACATAAAATGGCAATGTTTCTATTATTCCCACCCAAACATGTGAAAAGGTGTGATAACATATACACTTTCTAAACCATTTATAGCCACCCTCCCTCTTTCTATTATAAAAGATAAAACATACAACATATGGTAGGTTTATTTTTATTCAAAAAGTTACTGTCTCAAGACATAAATACAAATCAGAAAACAGTACAATTAGGACAATAGAATGTGGAGGACAACAGGTTAGAGTAATATATAAAACATTTTTAGCTGGTTGAAAACAAAGCTGTAAGAACTGCTTTCACAAAGAAGTACTCCTTTCAAGAGTGAGAAAAAAAAATCAACTTAGGTTTTAAAATCATATATACAGTCCTCTCAGCAGTTCTAGTAAATGCAGTGGTGTGAAAAACAACATAGGCAATACCTTTTCACATAATGGTATCTGTTGATGAAAAATCTGTTAAGTCTGGTTTCACTTGTTGTTAACCATGATTTAATAAAATAATTGTACTTCATCGTGATCTTTTAGCTAACCTATGGTTTTTGGCTACCACAGCCCAATGCTTGTTGATTTCTGACTCTAAGATCTGGAAGCCTTTTGGTATTCACCAATCTGAAGACATTCTTGTATTGCAAGCATATTAAGGCATGGAATGATTAAAATAATATACCTCAAGAACTGAGAGACAACTGACAAAAGATACACATGTAATATAAGTTAATATTTTGTTTTAAACGATGTCTAGCTGCCTAAGCCTCGCAAAATGAGTTGATGTCAAAATGGCAAGTAGCCACTTTCTGTTTTAAACTAATTTATTTGTGAAAGGACATAAAATGAAGTTTAAAGCTTAGCTTTCAAAGAATATTATGGGTTATGAATTCTATTATCCCATCTAATTTACATACGGAGGAAATGTACTGTAACCTGTTAGAAGTATCTTTAACCTGAAGACTGCTTGCAAAGACAGATAGATAAAACAATATAAAATACAAATTTAAAAATCATTTTAAAGCATGAACATTCATGCTTTTCTATTTTTAAACATTGTTAAACTTTCAATATATTTCTGAAACCTCATAATTTTAAGTTGGAATTTAAAAGTAAGAAAAAAAAACTAAACAAACTGCGCAATTATAAAATCAGCACCAATTTATATATATATAATTTTATTTAAAATTTAGATCCCTATTCCCACACTCTAATAAGCTGTATAATTTTTGTTTAGAATTTTTCTGCAAACATACTACAATAAGCTTCTTTTATTTGGAGACAAAATACAGTGGCACTACTGGAAGGAATATCACATTACATTTTTATCTTAAAGGACAAGCAAACTTTCAGGGTTGATAATGGGATAAGCATATTTGAGACTGGTTACCTTCTGGCAGTTCACTGCATCTGAATATTTCTGAAAAGTAGAGAAGCTCTTGGATTTTAAAAATATCTTAAAATACATTTTAGATGAAAAAATTGTAAAAGTTCTGCTTATAAGTTTACTTTTCTCCACAATTACAATATTTAAAAGAAAGCTTTGTTGATTGATGTTTTAAGCTTTTAAATTTAGAATGCTAAAAACAATTCTATCCTATAATTTCTGGGTAAGGGAATAAATTCATCCTTAACTTTGTTTCTTGGATGTAAACAGAAATCCAGCAGAGATCATCATTACTTAGTACACTCAGTAAATAAATGTGAGGATTCATGTCTGTACCAAATGCCTCTTTAGATTGTTATATTTTCTTTAAAAAAAGCATGAAATAATTGATTTAAAAGCCAACTAACAGCACATAAATAAAATATTTACTTTCTAAGAAAAACTGTAGCTTATCATCAAATTGTTTACTTGTCCTTTACTTTTTGGGGGGCAAACAAAACTGCCTCTCAATGCACTTGATCTTGGTAAGCATAAGCACATCACATTCTCCTTAGAGAAAAATCTGTACAGAATTTCACTGTATCTACCACACTTTATTTTAAAATTTCCTCTTCCACTTAGAAAATGACTTCACCAGAGATTTAATTGTGTACTGGTATTAAAACATTGACACCCCAAGAACCTAATGAGAGAGAGGAAAAAAAAATCCTGTTAAAATTGTCATTCATTTCTTTGCAAAATGTATCTGTAAATTATTATAATACCTGATTATCAACATTAATTTTAATAACATGCTAATAAAACTACTTTGAAAAATTCCTCTCTTTAGATATGCAATTCTAAAATTCAAATGACCATCAATATATAATGAAATAACATCAGGTCTAATGAAGATGTCACTTACCTGACAAATATAACTAAGAGCAGGGACCATGTCTCAGTTATATGTTTATACACACCCCTAACGCCTAGATAATGCCCCCTAAACACTGGCACTCAAAACTTGTTGAATGGTTAAATGAATGCGCTTCTTGACATAGACTTCTGGCACAAGTTTGCTGGAAAAAAAAGCTTAAAAATGTCTGGTAAACTTGGTTATCTGCATTGTGAAGTGTGTATAGTTCTTTTAAAAAGCACACAATGCAATATACATATGATGTATTATTGAATTGTACACTTGAAACCTATATAACTTCATTAACCAATGTCACCCTGATAAATTTATTTTTTTTAAAAAAAGAGCATCTGAACATGCAGACCAAAAACATCTAAGAATAATATAAGTATGTAAAAAATAGAAAATCTTCTATAGAAAACCTGGCCTGAGTGGAAAAAAAAAAAAAAAAAAAGAACCACAAATTTTAAATTTAAATAAAATAAAGTAAAATCTGGGCAAGTAAACTTATATATTGATGCTTTTCTATACATTCTAGTTGGGAAAAGAATTTAAGTAAAACATAATTACTGTTACTAACTTAAAAAAAACACATGATGAATGGAGCAACTCCCCCTTGTTCATTTTTAAACAAATACAAGACATACCTGTGAGCTATAAATACTAAAAGTTAGGCTATTCAATTATAATTCCAGGACTTATTATGGTAATTAATATTTTAAAATATTATAATAAGCTAGTAAGAACTGATATTAAAAGCCAGAGATAATGAATGAGTTAAGACTGGGACCAGAGAGGGCTCTTACTTATAAACCAGGAAACCAATATTGATCTGACTGTAGCCTCCCTGTAGTGAGAATTGTTAAGTGTTTGGAATCCCTACCTTCTTACCTGTCATCCACCAAAACCACCACTACTACACTTACCCCCTTGTCCTCTCCCACCCTCCAGCAAGGTTCAGAGCTCTCCTTTTTTTGATTAGTCAGTTTAGGCCACTAAAGAGGCCTAGATGATGTTTAAAGGTCCTTCCTAGATATAACACTCTGAAACTCTGGGTAAGGGAAGGTCTGATGATGAATAAAAGGATAAAATCTTAATTAGCAATTCCTAGTGTTGAGTGTGGGATAAAAATGAACTCAAGTTCTTTCCAAACGGGATAAACCAACGTTGTTTCCAGATATATAACTAAATCATAAACCTACAATCTCATGTATATGTAACACAAAACTTATCTGCTTGCAGTTTTTATATTACCATTTCTGAATTGTATGGGTATTATGTTATAAACGATATATTTAGGATTTATTTAATCTAAAGTATCTATACTAGGATGCTTGAAGTTATTTCACTTAAAATTAGAGAATCTTAGAACTGGGCATAGAAATATTTAAGTTCTAATTTTACTAGTTTTAATGACATACCTGCTTGAGTAAAAACAGGTGTAGGCTATTGTATAAGGGCAACACAGATTTTTACATTAAACTCTTCATTATTCTGCTTGTTAATATTGAGGCAATATCAAGTAAATAATGTATGTTTAAAAATTAAACTGGTATTAAATTATAGTCAAAGACTTGTAAAGATACTTGAGCCTTTTCTAGACTGAGCAGTTATGTGACTGCTGCCATCATGTGGTAATACTATAAAACTATAAAAAAAGCATGTGCTTGTTTTCTTAATTTTGGTAGAAGCACGTAAACTACTATCCTCTTAGTTATAACATATTCAGTAAACACGAGAATGCCAAAATTTTTCTATAAATAATCACTTAGCGTTTCTTCCATATGAAATTTGATTTTAGTTCTGGAAAGTATGACAGTAGACACAGCATGTAATTTTTAAATCAAAACTCAGATCAAATTACTACTCTGACACTAAAGTTGTGTAACTCTGAGTAAGTCACTGAATTACCTTCAGTCCCAAGTTTGCTTGGGTGTTAAAACTTGGATCTCATCACCTTTCTGAAAAGGTTGCTGAGAGGATCAAAATAAATGATGCCTAGTGTAGCGCCAGGCATATACACTCTCAAATACTAGCTTCCAGCTTTTTCATTTCAAAGTGATAGTCAAGGTAAACTAGAATACAAACATTGAAGGCAGGGAGAGTACCTTATTCATTCTAGCACCAACTTATAAACTCAATAAACTGAATTAATGTATTTCATTATATCTGCTTGAGATTCTCTTACTCATCACGATTACTAACTACCTTCATGTTTTATTTAACAAACTGGGAAGAGACATACTCCCAGATTCTCAGGGAACCATACACTTTAATATGCACTTAAACTATAGACTTATGGATAAACCTAGGTCACCTGTGCTATTCAAAGTATGATCTGCAGACCTGAAGCAGCGACAGCACTTACTAGAGATGCAGAATTTGAGGACACATTCCAGACCTATTGAAGCAGAATCTGTATTTTAGTAAGACCTCCAGATGATTCACATGCATATAAGAGATTGAGAAACATTGATTTTAAAAAGATCCCAAGGTGGCTTGTCCAAAGATTTCTATACCTGCTGTTATAATAAAACTGTCTTTTGGATCATATAACTGGTCTTATTATCTGTTAGTGTGAGTTGGTTTGTCAAAATTCTTCCAAGAGCAATCTGAAAGCAGATTATGAGGAGTGGAAAGAGAAGGAGAGAATGGTAGAAATTGGGACACAGAAGGCAGGCCTCAGAGGATGAGGTCACCTGAGGTAGCAGGTGTTAGGAAGAAGCATAAATGGTAAGATGAAAGGGCACGTAATTGATTTATTCATTTGAAAATAAAACTAAACACCTACTATGCTAGGTAGAACTCACAATGAATAAAATCAGCACTGCCTGGAGTTCAGTCTACTAAGCAAAACATAAGATCCTATTTCACTATGCCAGTCTGGAAATTATCAAAATTAAAGTGCATACATAGTAATATGGAAGCTGAGGATAGTGTCTATCTGGAGTGTCAGCAAAAACTCCTCAGGTAATGTCAGAACTATTAAAGATTAACTAGAAGGGGGGAAATGAGGCAATTCTGACAGAGAGAAAAGCTTATACAAAGTCATGGAGCCATAAAAGAACACAGTGTGTCTGAGAAGAACTATAAGATTGGGTATGGCTGGAGCACAGGATACATGTATGGAAAAGGCCAAGGTTAATCTGGTTAAAGAGCTAGATCACAAAAAGCTTTGTTTGCCAGGCTGAGGAGTCAAAATTTTTTAATGGGGGGGAAATAAATGAAAGACCTAAAACTGTAAGTGAGTAGATGTGATTTGCATTTTATCAACAGTCCAAGTGAAAACTAAGGAGGACTTGAATGAACCAAGGTGTTGTTGTGGGGGAAATATGGAAGCAGGGACTGATATACAAAAGTACTTAAGAAACAGAATTAACAATACTTAACAATAACCAATTAATACAACCCCCTTCTCTTTATTATCAAAGCATTTGTTCAGTTCTATTTTTTACCTTCTTATGATTATGGTTATTATTCCTTCCAATCATCCTATCTATCCATAAATGCCAAGGAAATCTTTCTGAAACACAATTCTAACCATGCTGCTTCCTCACTCAAAATCCTTTAATGGGTAATTCAAGCCTACAGCAAAAGTCCAAATTCCTTTACTCAAGTCCCAGTTGGCCAAGGATCCAAAGGCACTTTTAATCTGTCACCACCACTGCATCACCCTTCTCCTCCCCTTCTCCCGAAATCTCTCCTGCCTGCCTCTCTTTTTCTTGTTCAACTGGTTTTATCCATTCTTGATGTGCTGTTTCAGCTCTTCAACCTCAAAATTAGGAGTTGCCTATACTTCTGATTTTGCAATCCTGGGGTACATTTAAATTAAACCTACTGATTCATCCATAATTGAAGCTGGATCAAAGAAATCAGGCTTCAGTTCTGTTCTCTCTCGTCTGTTCTTTGATGGTGGCTAAAGGAAAAAAAGGAAGTAAGTTGACAATTGCCATATCTATAAGCCAGATGGTAAAGGAAAATATTGAAATTAACATTAAGTATTCACATGATCTATGTAGTTGCAAGTGTACCCTACAATACTTTAAATACTGTATATTTAAACTACAAAATATTAAAAAATACAAAAGCAATTCATTTGTGGAAATTAAAAAAGATGAAAACTGCAAAACTCATTTTTTGTTTCACTTTAAAAACATCTTTTAAATAATTTTCCTTTAAAGGCATCAAATTATACTACTCAGAAGAAGAGATATTTAAGTATTTCTTCCTTTTAAGGAGAATACATTACAGTACACTGAGAAGTAGAATCAGAAGACCTGGCTTATAAGTCTCAGTTTTACTACACACTGGTTTTGTCTCTTTGTATAGAGTAACTATCTAAGCTTTGGTAACCTCAATCCTTTCAATCTACCTCACAAAGTTGAATGAGATGTGGCAAAATGAAGTATGTAGAAGCATTTTGTATTTGACAAAACCCTAATCACATATATGACATAATAATTAATAAAAATATGCCCTAACATATATTTAACTTGTAAGTTTAAGTAATTTTATTATCTGACATGGAAATCTGACTCAATAACAGGGTAGTATCAAGTTAATATTGTATTGTTTTGATAATGGTAAATAAATGGAAAATTATAAGGTGATGCAATACTTAGTATATTAAACAAAATGCATCTTTTAAATCTATATATTCCTAAAGTAATCTTAAGTTAATCATCTAATACCTCATCAATCTCTCCCTCTCTTCAATTCCTGTTCATACACTAAACACTTGGCAACTATTTTATTTAATAATTTTACAAAACTTACTTTTCATGGCAAGTATCTCTCCTCTAATAAATATCCATCTTAATTTCTAATGGATCTAAACTGAAATATCTCACAGAAATCACTGTTCTTACCAAATCTATATCCATGGTGTCAAAATCCATCCCTTCATTAAGATCTTCAATCCTCCCTTCTGAGGACATCATAACATCTTCAACGATTGGCTCTTCATCATCTTCCATTAGGCTTGTACCACGTCGACTAGAAAAATATAAAACAAGGTCAAGATCTGAACCAATACTGTGACTATTAATATACTGGCAGCAACTATGTGGTTCTCTATATTCAAATGTAATGGAAAATGATGAATTAAAGGTCAGAGAAAATGATTAGGCTCTGATGTCATCAAAGAGTTAAAACTCCAATGTGCACTTCTCTAAAAATGCTATGGAGTTATATTTATTCAGCATTACTTCAATACATTTAGTTTGATAGTTCCGATATCCCATAAAAAAGTTCAATGAGAATTTTCCACATGGGAACAGAAAGATACCTCGAATCCTTTTTGATAGTAGGCAGGGTACAAATTAATAAACAAATATGAAACAGAAACCAGAGAAATGACATTTTCATATTATACATATTTTCATTAATATATAATGTTAATTTTACCCATCATTCACTCATTCACTCAGTACCTAATGTGTGCCAGGCACTCACTCATTCACAGAATGCCTACTATGTGCCAGGCTTCAACTGTGTCCTATAGATGCAAAAATAAGTAAATAAATAAAGATGAATAAAATACTGAATGTCAACTGTAATTGAAAAAAAAAAAAAAGATGAAGACATGGTTCTTGCCCACAAGGAGCTCACAATCTACTATGAGAAACAGATATAATTATGACAAAATATGATAATTATTGCAAGAGAAATATGTATCAAGTGCTATAAAGATATACTGAAAGAAAACAGTGATTATGCTTCAGAAAGAAATGAGCAACATTTATGCTGAAACTTAGATTTTCTGTCCTAAGAAACTGAAAACTAAGACATATATAGAAAAGTAAAATAAAAATTAAGACCAAAAATTCTGTACATTATCATGTAATTATAAGGAATAAACTCAAATTTCAAGTTCACAAATTAGCCCACATCAGCATAAAGGAGTCGATGTAATAACAAAATTGAGGGTGACTCTTTGTTCCCTAGTTTGGCAAATGTTTTCTTCTTTTATTTATTGAAAAATACCCTTCCCAAAAATCAATTATTCACTGAATGCTTGCTTACAATTTATACAATGAGTCTTAAAAGATAATAGAAAGAATATGATCTCTAATCCAGGCTACCTAGACAAATATGTTGACAATGGTTCCTTTTTCCTAAAAGTTCTAGATAGTGTGTAACAATTTTACTGTATTTGATGAGACAACTGTGAATGGAATGTGTTTTATGGGCCATGTTATAGAAAACCAGCAATCCTTTCTGCATTTCATTTGGACTATAATGAAGATATATGTGATATAAACTATTTTTTAAGAAGTTGGAAGTATTTTCAGTTATAGAGCAGATATCATTACAGAAAAAAATGTAAAACAAAAAATTTTAAATCTCAGGCGATAGACCATTTATATGGTACATCAACCAAAAGAATCTTCCAGTAATAATTATTTAACTGAGATAATCTTTTCTGGGCACTGAAGGAAGTTTATCTCTAAGGGGACTCAAGACAAACTACAAACCAAAGAATGACAAATGGTACTGAGTAATAAGATGCTGTGGAAGATCTTGGAGACTGGTGGAGTTTTCAGGGGAGAGTACGAACAAAATGATTGCAGGGCAGAATTCCAGAATGTTCAGCCTAGTGAACATTGGAAACTAAGAAATTAGTTGTTGACTCCAGCATGAAATAACAACATATATTAAGGGGAATGTGGCCATAGAAACAGGAATAGGGGACAGAACCAAGTGACAGCACAGATGACCATATTAGACATGCTGGGATCAGAATCTACACATGTAATAGAGTATACTTTTATAGAAGTTCTTAAGCCTGCCACAGATAACACAAGTAAATTTGAATAGGCTACCACTCACCATAAATAATCATTTAAAAACAGGTGAAATTCCCATCATTTAAAAACCAACTAAACAAAACACATTTTAAAAAAGAAAGTAGCAATTTCTACCTCCCAGTATTAAACCATATACCACAATACATTATAAAAACAAAGCTTTCAAACCCAAAACTATAAATAGTTTAAATCATCACCTTTCCCTCTGTACCAATCTTCTAGACTATTTGTCTGACATTTCTTTTGGAGCCAAAGCTAACAGAGATTTATAAAGCTCTCATATAAATTCCAATAAAAGCAAAGTATTTAAAAGTTAAACTACAATTTTTTTTAGCATTATACATTTATTCATTCAGTGAACATTTATTTAGCATTTTTTATGTGCCAAGCACTGACAGGCAATGAAAGCGGTCCCTGCCCTTGAGGAGCTCACAGTCTAGAGAAAGAGAAAATTCATAAGCAAACAATTACAATACAGTGTGGTAAGTGCTATAAGAAAGATAAATATACATAATGTTATAGGGGCAGAGATGACACCGCTTCATGTAAGGTGACACTTCAGCTTGTTCTTTTACAATGATTTTACCAGTTGCTAAGGAATGGAATGTGATACGTAAAAGTAAACAGGGGACATATTTTGAAAGCTCTTGCATGCCATTCATTAGCTAAGGAATTTGGGTTTTATCCTGTAGGTAATGGGGAGCCATGGAAACGTTTTAAGTAAGAGTTACATGATCATATTTTTAGTCTAAAATAATAATTCTGGATGGCAGTGTGAATGATGGGAATGGTTGTGGGGTGAGTGAAGGGAGGAGTCTGGTGAGGATAAATGGGAGATTTGAAGGAAGATTTGAGTTAGAAAGCTAATAACAATAGTTCATATGAGAGATGAGGGCCTGAACTAAGGTGGGGGGTTAATTAAGATGTAACAAAACTGGATTTTTAGCTATAATTCTGTGTACCAAAATAAACAAGGATTCATATTTAAACTTTTCCAACAGATCATACTAAGATTGGTCCTTTAGTCAACTAGTTAATATTTAACTTTAAAAGTTCCTTTTTTCCTGTTGGAAAAAACAAATTTTAGTTCCTTGATTATTTCAGCTTAATTTACTATAGAGAGTTTGCTGAAATTTTTAGATAAGGCACACATTAGGATATGTTAAAATGAATTAGTGAACTTCCTCGACTCAGACAATAAGGCACTCTCACTTACATGGCATGCTGAAGATTAGTTCGCAGTTTAACATAGCTCACTGCTGCTCTCTCCTGTTGTTGCCTTGCTTCCTCTTGCTGTCTTTGAGCTAACATCCATGTTACCTGCGTGCTTCAAGGAGAATTTTATTCTTCTTTTAACTTAACTTTTTTTCTATGTAATTAATAAAGTTATAGTACAGAAAATGATCAACTGTACTTACTTATAATCAAGAGGAGTTTGATGATGTTCAGCCTGCATTGGATAGACACTCATGAAGCTATCCTCAGGTCGTAATCTTTTGGGCTCTCTCATAATCGTTGAGGTGAGTTGTGGTGTCTGCATCATAACTGGGGTGTGAAGAGTCTGCTCTCTGCTTAACCACATACTGTCACTACTACTGCTTTCTTCAGCTGAAAAAGAAAATTAATAGCAATAAAGTTCAGTCATTAACTTTGACTCATCAGATGTCTAAAGCAACCTTTGAGGTCAACGAACACCTGGTTGCTTTCCGCATGCTAAATGCTTAGAATAGGGAGAGACAAAGGTATGTAAGTTATAGCTCCTGCCTGCCCTTTCAGCCCTAGTTGTGGATAAAGAAAACAAAGACAATTAAAACACATTGTGGTTAAGTGCTAGAAGAGAGGGAAACACAGGTGGAATATGAGCAATGAGAGGGATCAGAGCCATCTACCTGGAAGTGACTTCTAGCTAGAGTATATATTGGGTGGACTTGGCGGGGGGAAAAACCAAAAATACAGAGGCAAGAAACCATACTAATTTGCTGACATTCCACAGTTTCTGACCTACAAAAACGGTAATTTCATATGGTTCAAACTAAGGGTTTGGTCCTCCTGAGGTAAGCAGAACAACGTAACGTTGAATGAATACAGACAGAGGCAGGAATCAATTCATAGAAAGTCTTGTAAGCTGTGCTAAAGTGACAGGAACTACTACTGCTGAAGATGTTAATGGAAGGGAAGCCATGTGGTGAGTTAACATGCTTTAGTCAAAGTATGTAGTGGCAATGTGGAAGGTGGACTTAAGAATATAAAGACTAGTGAGCAGACCAGCCAGTTAGGAGGCTAACTATGTAGCCCAGGTGAGTCAAGAGGTGGGAATAGGAATGGAGACAAGAGGTGATGGTTCCCAGTCTATAGGATGCTCACTGCTGAGCAGCTCTAAGAATAACTTCACAGTGAGCACAAATCCATATGCATGTTAAGCACCAGACTAAAAAGACCAAGTGTCACATCTATAAAATTTACTTGTTTTCAAATGTCTATAGATGCTGCCATGACTAATAAAAGACAAATTCACATGTAAGTGTTACCAAATCCATAGTCATTTTTTAAATCACTGGTTTGGGAGGGAAAATTAATAGCACTCAATTGATTGAATGTTGAGTTAAGAGGAAAACTACTATATCAGAAGATTACACATAAGTATATATACATGTAAGTTTTTAAGGGAAAAGTGTAAAATGTGCTATTAGCTAATACCCCAGTAATATATGGATTAAACATAAATTTCACAATCTGCAATATAATTACATCAGCCTTAAAGTTCTACTGGTTTAAGCTCTAATTTTGTCTTTAAACTGTACTGATCAAAAAAATTATACTGATCTAGCTAACTTAGCAGTATTTGTTCTTCCTTCTTTTAATATACTAATGCCTCAATTTCTATGTCTTGCTCCAAAACCTAAACAAAGAGAGCATTGACTCTTTCTGTAAAAACTGAAGTATCGAGTTTGATAATATATATTTAAGATGTTACATAAAATATCAATTCATAATGCTCCCTAAAGTCTAAGGAAAAGGAAATTTGATAGCCCAGCAAATACGTAACTATTAACTATTTGTTCAGATGAGAAAACTTTTAAAGATTTATAATGATATGCAAGAAACAACACCTTTTGATAACGTCTCTGTTAAAAAAAGAAAAATTTATTTTAACTTCCTAAAAACCATTAGCCCTTCTGTCTCACCCCCTTGAATCTGGGCCCTGTGATTGCTTGATCAATAGAATATGGTGAAAATTATGCTATAATTTCTGGCCTTAAGAAACTGGGCAGCTTCTATTCCCTGTCTCTTGAGACACTTGCTCTTAGAGCCCAATCACATGCTGTGAAGAAGGTCACATGCAGGTGTTCAGGCAGACAATCCAGCTGGGGTCCCAGCTGACAGCCAGCATCAGATACATCTGTAAGTGAAAATGCCTTCATACAATTCCAGTCACCAGCCTTTGACTTTTCTTAGCTGAAGCACCAGGCATTATGTCCCCACTATGTCCTAAATTGTGGGGTATTTTGTTACTCAGTAATTATAACTGGAACAAATTTTGACAACTATGCCAATTTGTTTAAAGATTCCCAAGGAAAGGAATAACGTTCCCAGGCTCATTGTGAGCCAACCCTGGAGAGCTAGGAGTCCAAGAGATTCAAGCGTCAAAACACATTACTACCTCTAAGATTCATGATGAATGACCTCTTCATAGAAATTCAAAAGTTGCAACCTCTCTGAATCTGTTCCTCCACTTAAACTGGATGATGTGATCTTCTTAACATATTATCTCAAAAAAATAAGGTGAACCTTAATGACACTTCAATTGGTAAAAGTTATGGGATAAAGAGAATAAACTATATTCTTACTCAGTGCGAGCTGCATGCCTTCAACCACTTTCCGTTTTCCTGTAGATGGTTTTGACTTTTTACTCCTCACTGTTGATCCTCGACTGCTGATTCCACTAATGACAGACATGGTGTCATCATCACCACCAGCTAGCAAAGAATTTCGATAAGACATCAATGGAAGCCACACGTCTTCTCTTCGGAGTGACATCTGAAATGTCATGAACTTTTCCAAGTAAACATACCTTAAAAAGAAGTAGAAACCATTAGCTTTGATATAATAAAACTGCTATAGCTTTTTTTCCTTTTTGTTTATTCTTCCTAATAATTTTAAGGCTCACATACCATAAGGAATATCCAACAATTAAATTAGAATTAAATAAAAAGCAAAGTACACTAGAATGAAACAAAATGATAGTCCATATTTCTTCAAAGCATATAATAACAATTAAAAAATGTTAGTGTTTTCTTTCTGAAGATGTCTCTATCTTAATTTCTCAGGCACTCTAAGAGAAGAACAAATCCAAGTCATATTTCTGGAAAGAAGACTGGATTTAAAATACATACAACTTGGGTGCTAGTCCCAGTTCTATCAAACCCTAGCTATATGATCATGTGCATATTCAACTTCAGCACTAATCAACTGCACTAATCAACTTCAGCTTCAATGTACAGATGAGCAACTTTGCCTCTATCAAGATTCTCACATTAAATAATTCAAGGCACTTCAGCTTAGTATTTGTTGAGCATCTACTAAACACTTAGAATAGACACAAATATGAATCAGATATGGTCCCTACCAGCAAAAATAAAGTTTCAGCATGATGAAGTCAGACATCTAGCCTGGAATCCAAGTATCACAAAGATTCTATGGCTTACATGTAATACAGCAATCAAAATTCAACTAACATTTGTGTAACTACTGTATCCTAGGCATTTTTCTCTGGGTGCTTTAACTTTACTTATGAGGGAGACATTCTCTCCATCTGACAGATGAGGAAAGAAAGGATAAGTTAAAAGTAACATATCCATTCATAGTCATAAAAATAAGAAAGGAATATAACCATTATTCAAATCTCAGCCTTCTGATACTAAGAATTCAATCTTTATTGTCTAAATTATGCTTTAAATACATGAATGTATTGTTTGTCAATTAACTGTAAAGTGAAATTAAAATACTTACTGTCATGATAATGACTAACTCCAATGAATTCAAAATTACCAGTTTGGAATACCATTAAAGAGAGATGATAGGAGATATCAGTTACAAACATACTGCTTGGTGTTAGTTGTTCAGTATTTCACTGCAATATATTTCAGCTATACACAGTAGTACAGTACTACTCAAAGTGTGGTCTGTGAACTAGCTATCAGTCTGAGAGATGTTACCAGTCTGCAACAAGATATGGAGCTTGAGCCAAAATACATTCACTGGTAGTAAGATTTATAACTATGTTATCTACTACATAGCTGAACAAAACATTCCGGACAAGCAGCCTCCCTGATATATCATTTGCCTTTATCCTCTTCCCTGTCACAGAATTTACCACTAAAATGAATTTTCCATTTATCATCCCCATGCATATTTTTGTGCTTTTAATACATATTCATCTGTAAACATTATAGCACAGTTTGGTAGTTTTTGCAGTCAACATTATGTTTTTAAAATCTAACCATTTTGGAGAGTGACATCAGCTCACACTACAGTAGTAATCATTTCCCAATATATAAGTATATCAAATCAAAATGGTGCACACCTTAAGCTTACATATTACATGTCAATTACATCTCAATAAAGTTTGAAAAAATTTTCAGAAATGATGAATAAGGTCTGAGGATCTAATGCATAACATGGTGAATACTATTCATAATATTATTTAATTATATAATACTATCTAGTCGAAATTTGCTAAGAGTAAACTTAAGTGTTATCATTAAAGAAGATGTGTTAATTAACTTGATTTGGGAATCCTTTCACAGTGTATACATATATAAAACCATCGTGTTATATATTTTAAATATATTATGGTCTTATTTGTCAATTATACCTCAATGAAACTGATTTTTTTTTATGATTTCAAAACCAGAAAAAATCCATTGGAATGTGAGTCTTTCAATCCCAATTCAATCAAATAAACTATGAAAATAAAAATAATTTATGACATCTGAGACTACTGAAAATTTGAAAAATGACTGGGTAGCTAATAAAATCAAGAAATTATATTTACTTTAAAAAAATCTAACCATTTTGACTGCTGTATGGTATTCAATTATATATCAATCTATTGATCCCATTTTCTAGTTGATAGATATTTAGTTGTTTTCAGCTTTTCCTTAGTTGAACAATGCAACCATCAAATTCTTTTATGGTTCTCCTTGTATACATGTGGCAAGACTTTCTCTAGGGTATGTACTTATGAAAAGAATTATTAGATCATGAGGTAGGTTAAACTTTACTAGACAGTGCCAAAAAGCTACTCCATAAAATGGTCTTGTACCAATTTATGTTGTTGCCAGATATGTATAAAAGTCTCCACTGCTCCACATCTTTGGCAATACTTGGAACTATTAGACTTATTTTTTCTAATCTACTAAGTGACAAATGGGTTATTGTTGTAATTTGTATTTCTCTGATTAATAGTGTCAATAAAAATTTTAATTGGGATAAATTTATGTGTAATAAAATGCACAGAAATTATACAATCGGGTCAGTTTTGCAAATGAATGCAGCCATGTTCAACACACTTTATAAGACAGAGGACAGTCCCATGAACCTAGAAAGTACCCTGTGTCCTTTTTCCCATTAAATCTCTCCAACTCTAGAAGTAACTACTACTGTGATTTCTACTATCATAGATTAGTTTTGTGTAAATTAGAATTTCATATAATATCTATACAATCTTTAAATGAAAAATACTGGACTTTCAGGAGAGGCTATCTATAAGTTATTAATATTCTTCTGCCCTTCCAAGCCAAGAGGGGGAGGGTAGAAGAAGATTTTGAAATTTAATTCCATTTGTTGGACTCTTTTGGAATATAAGTCATCATTTGAGGAGCCTAATCAGAAAAGTATCCTGTTTAAATGATCTGTTGAGGACAAGGACAAGACAAGTAGTTAAAAGTAAAAAGATAAAAAGGAGAATTCTACTTTCCATTGTAGTCACAGCTCAGGACACAAACTAAGATGTTCCTGATGGCTTACCAATATCACTGTGCTAAATGTTCCCTCCTTAATTAGGTTAGGTCAAGAATGCAAATAAGAATACATAGAGTATTCAAGTTACACCTCTACTAAAGCCACAACTGCACTGAGAACGCACAGATATAAAATGAAGTATTACACATAAAATATAGTTATAATTCTTAAGTTATAAAAATTCTGAAGTATAAAATTCTGTGTGCATCAATGCAATCCTACAATTCTAATCTCTGTGTGTAGAAGAGAAACCAAGTGTAACAACTGATCTTTAAGAATTCCAAAACAAAATTAAATAGCATATTTCTAACAAATACATACACCGTCCTTTTGTCCTGTCGGAGTAGTTTAGAAGAAAATTCACTCAGTATGTCAAGAAATGCCAAATTTAGAGGTGGATGGCTCTCTCCTTGTGGATTAGGTTCTTTAAAAGCAAATTCTATGCCATCTCTGCAACAACAAGAAGACAAATCTTTAAGGAACTACAATACAAAATTTACTAACTTAGGAAATTTCTTTCCATACTTTCGTTCCACTACTAAAATGTGTTTTTTTTTTGCCATACATTTTATCTGAGGAATAGAAAGAATAAATTGGCTACAGTGGAATGTCAACTATGATTGAAAAATGAAAATTAAAAAAATGTACCTAAAAAAAAAAAACAATCCAAATGAAAATGTAGAGGAAAGAAGGAAGGCTATTACATGAAGGAAATAATATATTACTTATTAAAGTAATTACTATGTATGTGGTCCTTAAATATTACCTAAAAGTATGGATATATCCAATCTACTTAGAAGGCATAAAAGGGAATTTGAGAATTTTAGAGCAAAATGAAAAGAGATAATAAAGTTGAGGAAGATATGGGATTAACTTAAAGAGCAGAAACATTTCTGTGAGGGAAATATTTAATACTGTTATAACTAAGTAAGCAAGAGGAATAAGAGACACAAATGAAACACAGAACTTTCAATGAAAGAGTCAAAGCCTCTTGATTTTCCCAAAGGCAAGACTATCCACAATTAAGCGATAAAGGTATTAATAGCCACGTGTTGGTTATGTTAAAGGTCTAAAGTATACTCATACTTAAAAGTACAACTGATCACTAAATTACTTTATGCTTCAAATAAAGTCAGAAGATTTCTAATTTTTACAAAGCCAAGAAAATATGCGTACAAAAAGAAGGTTGTGGCTCAAAACAAGAGAAAAGGTCACTATACAGAGAATACAGAGAACAGAACCAGAAAGAGAAAACTTGAAAGAAAGAAATCAAATCTCAAAAATTTCTCTAACTAGCAGTGAGATGACAGAAGCTATTCTAAAAGAGATATTGTAATACCTGATGAATATATGCTGCTTTTCTTCACATAATTGATAAAGATTTTTGTTGGTTTTAATTAAAGCAAAGACTCAATGAAAAGAGTTTTAGTCTTGACTCGTGTTAATGGCGATAGCACTATAACTGGTTCGTAAGAGATACACCATGAATTCATAAACAAGTAATAAAGCATTAAATTGAATACAATTATTCTAAATAAAAGAGCTAGATTCAAAAATTTTCATGGTTATAAAACAGGAGAGCTGAATAAAATATTTGGAGATTACTTGTGTAGCATAGCAATGGCCTCTCTCGTTTTCAACTGATCGAGTCCAAAAGTTAAAGCAAAACGTCGAGCAAGTTCTTTTATGCCGCTGAATGTTGAGGATGATCTATCAAAATTATAGCCATTTTCCTGTATCATTTCATTAAAAAGCTGTTTGGAAAGAAAGCAAGCATGTTAAAGTTTTTTTGAGAACAATGAATTATTAACATCTTTAAAAATATTGTATTTCTACTTAAAATACACTAGATGATCCCTAAATGAAGCATTGTATTTTATACTAAAATATGAATTTTTAAAACACACAACACAAATGACCAAAATTGTAGCACTCCATATATTATACACACTAGAGATAAGTAGTGACATTAGAAACTCTTTAGTTATGGCAGATTTCTATTCTACTGGAATTAACTGGACATTAATATAGCATATAAAACAATGTAAAGGAAAGAGAAACCCACCAAATTATTAGGCAACTATGCTCTGCTATTTACACTTAAATGATGAATTTCAATTTCACATCAAGAACTTTCATCATGAAGTAAGCAAAACAAAATGCAATTTTTCAAATATCAAACTGCCAAGCTTTTAAACAGAAAATGGCTACTACTACTGATAAGAACTCTGATCTGCTGTGAACATAAAACTGAGATAGTCTTTCTTTCTATAGAACGATCTGGGGAAAATGTAGTAAAAGTTTTAAAATTCTGATACCTTTTGAATAGAAATTATAATTATCAGACTTTATATTAAAAAAAATAATATTTGTGCATAATACATAAGTACAAAATGTTTTTGTTTTAGTGACATTTATAATGGCAAAGATTGTAAAAGAACTCAATATTAACAAGAAGGAATCTTTGTTAAATTATGGTCTCTGTATAAAATGGAATACTAGATAGTCATTTTAAATGTAGTCATTTTAAATGCTGAGGAAAGTATTTAATGGCGTGAAAATGTTCAAGATTTATTAATATGAAAAATTCAGGCTTGGAAAATAGAATGCACAATGACTTAATTTTTGTAAAAATAAGATTTCATATAGGCATAAAAAAGACTAAGAAGGTTATTAAAACTAAAAGTGTTTTAAGTGGGGAAAAAAATAAAGATAAGTTGTGTTTTTCTAGTTTCTATATTTTCTGAACTTTCTATAGCAAGCAGCTATTATTTTATAGCAAAAGTTATTTCAGTGCTACCTTTAAAATCTTCAACATCCTAAGAATTTTAATAAAGAGTACCCAAATGAAATTAAGAACTTTCATATTAAGACTTCTAAGAAGAAAATTTATCACATTGAAATGGGTTATATTTCGGATGTATTTGGTCTATAGAGACATAAGTATACTTAGCAAATGATTTTTTACCTAATTAAATCTGCCTTGCCACTGCTAAAATAAAAATGCATTTTGATTATAAGATTGATAAATATTCATTAAAGTAAAAATGGAAATATACAAAGAAAAAAGTAAAATTCACCTGAAATCTACCAAAGTCAGTTAACCACTGCAAATAGTTAATTTTCCCCAGATATGGAAATCTTTATACATTAACGAATACAGATCCACATTAAAGTGCTACACAACAATCATTGCAGAGATGTACTACATAATATATACATCTAATATACTATTGATGGATATTTGGATTATTTCTAATTTCTTGTTAAAAACAATGTTGCCATGTATAATCTTATACCCACATCTGTTTTTGCAAACTTGTCCTATTATCACCTTGGATAAATTTTTTAAAGTATACTTGCTGTCTCAAATGGTACACACATTAAAATTTTTGACAAATATTGCCAAACTACCTACCAAGGAAGGTTTACCAATATTTACTAATGATGGTACCTATATCCCCCACACCTTACAGAACTATAGGTGCTGCCAATATTGCCAATCTGAAGCAAAAAATAATCTCACTTGTACAATGTCTACTAGTGAGACTGAACATCTTGTATTTCTACTTTTATGAACTGTCTAGTCTACCCTTTGTCCATTTTTTACTGTTACCTTGAACTAGTCATTGTTAATTAATTGTGTTAGCCTAAAGCTGGTACTCTTAATGTCTTACCTGCTGCAAACTGAGAATAAGGGTCTTTGCACACTGAATTTTGTCTATCTGTCTTGTTTTACTCATTGTTTCTTTGATGATATCTCCATAGTCATTATAATACTAAAAAAGAAATTTGTATAAATTAGAGATTTATCTCTTAAAATTATTGGACAATAAGACTAACTTTAGGTTAATCATGTATGCATGTCACAATGTATGTATTTGGCTAAAATTATGCCTTCAAAGACATAAAAAAAACTAAGATAATTTCTAAGCACAGAAATCCCAAACGTCAGTAAAATGAGAACTATCAGGGTGGTAAACACACAATAGAATTTACAGATGTCGAATGATAATGTACACCTGAAAATTATATAATTGTATCAACCAATGTTACCCCAATAAACTTAATTAAAATTTAAATTAAAAAAAAGTAAAACAAAGGAGAATAAAGATCAAAATATATTTCAAGCTAAAAAAATATCAGACAGTTAAGATATAATCATATTAAGCTCTAAACTTGGTTTTAAGGAGGCATGGCATAAAACTAATTAGGTTACGCAGATTTTCAGAAATAACACAAAGGTATAAACAAAGTTCTTGCACTCTGTGAGCTATATTATAAGAATATAATCAGTTACTTTCATAACTTATTCATTGCGATTGGCATAGAGTTTATGTGCAGTTTCTAACTTTATTAATTTGGCTTATAGAAACTAATAGTCTGTTAACATTTAAAAGAAAATTTATTTTGTGTGACATTTTTATTACACAATGCACATGGAATTTTTTCTAATTTAAGTTTCAAAATGCATATATGACGACTATTAGAGATAAGAGGATAACCAGGCCCCTATGACTAATAAAATTGACTTTAATCTAGAATGCCTAAGTCTAAAAGTTTAAAACTTGCAAAATTACTTCATCATAAACAACCTTAGTTTTAAAAACAAACCATCAATTATCATGCCAAATAACTTAAGTTCTAAATTAATTTATAATGGTGCTAGAGTTCTATCATGTGGTAAAGTATTCCAAAGGGAGAACTAGGTTTTGACAAATTTAATGCATATTTTATTTCATGAAATCAAAGGCTTAAAAAGTTTATAATTCAATTTTACTGTGGAAGGATTAAAGAAAAGCTGTATTAAACACATTTAGTCATATTCCATTAGTACAATTAACAATATCCTTTCTACTACTAAAAAATTAGAGACTCTCACATGTATTTATAAAAACTGTAAATAATCTACTCTGAATCAAATAAAAATTTCAGACCCTAACCTTAGCTATCATCATGGAACAGATGAAGAAAGACAGGATATAAAAAGTATAGAGTTACTCAAGGTCACAAGTGGCATAGTAACCAAGCCAAAACTATACCATCTAGGTCTCCTGACTTCTGAAGTGACGTTTTTAATGCTACATCAAAGCAGGGGAAGGCCACCATCCTGTTGTCTTAAACTAAATCACAAATACAATTTCTAATAGTGACAGTTAACCTAAGGCAAGCTGTTTCCAATATTCCAAATGCAAATGAACTCAATAACCCCAAATTTCTATTATAATGGAGAAACGGGGTATGAGGAAATGTTAGTGAAAATTTTTAAATATTTTAAGATTTATTTTATACTAGAAAAGTAATTTACTCAAAAAAATTCACTGGCAACCAAGCATAAAAGCCAATGTTATATTCACTATCTTTTAGCATTACAAAAATATCTTGCTATCCATTTTTCAAACTTTACCTTCATATACTGCTTGAAGATATCTGCAGCTGTATTCATCTCCACCACAGTATATACAATCAGTTTACAAAATGCTGCGAGTAAATTTCTCCTCTTGTGCAGAGCTTCAATTTTACTGGCTTCATCCTCCTGCTGACCATCTAGGAAAAAAAGTTCCTAAATATTAAGCCATCTGCATTTTACTTCAGCCATATATATTTTTTAATTCTCACTATAAAATACCTTTAAAGAATTTGAAAAATAAAAAAAAACATTTAAATCGAATAAAAATTATAATCACTCTCAGTATCTTGGTGAATTCTGATAGGCAAAATTTTGTGAAGACAAAGAGTCAAAAGGCTGCATGGTGAATATGGAACAGGAAACAAGAGAATTGAGTCAGAGGAATTGATGTTAAGTGAAGCCTAACACACTCATCTACTTACGGAATGGAATAGTTTGTCAGGGAGATTTGCATATTCAATGTCAGTTGGGTAAGGCCCTTTGTACCCTGGGAGTGACCAACCTCAGAAATTCTCCAATCCCTTCCCTTTCAAGGACAATTCCACCCCTTTTTGTCACATACTTCTTTTATTCATATTATATATTTTCCGTTATACTGGCCTAGGAACCATACTCTTTTCAAGGAGATGTCACATATTTCTGTTCTTGATCCATTATGTGAGATCTTGACATTCAGTTATCAAGGAAACAGACTTATTTTCAAATTTATATTCAGGTAAGGTGTACTACAGCCTCCATGTACTACCAAACGATTGTTCCTAATTATTTGATACTGATAATAAAATTGTGATGAAGTCTTTTACATAAAAAGCTACGTAAAGAATTTTCCTCTAGACAAATTTTACAAATGAAATTACTTAATCCATTTCCCATTTGCCCCAAAATAATCACGGCAGTGCTTGTAATTATTCCCACATTCCAATCCAAACCTTACCCTTCCCAAAGTTTGCCATGGACTATCTATCTTTTATTATTATTTTCACATCACTCTAGTATATCAATAGTCATTCTATTTATAGCATTCTGTTTCTTAGTAGTGGTATTTCCATTTACAAAATATAGTAATTCTCGATAGCTGAAAATGTCAAAGCCTGGATGTTTTGCTTTGTGTTGTTCCATGCTTTTAAATTTACCACATGAAAAATGAAACACTCATCATCATATACATTTCTGTTACATTAGAATTAGATACAAGTTTTGTTTAGAAATAACTCCAAGAAGTTTTTATATTTTATTTTCACACTGAAAACCAGTCAGATTTGCTTCAGCCTTTAAGAGCGTGCTTATGTAAAATTAAGGCTGGCAGTGGGCTGGCACTTTTTTTCTAAACAGGAAATAGGTTTAAAAAAACATCATCTTATATTTATTTACAATTCTTTGGTCATTAGTGAATTTTTTGTGCATTTATTAATCATTTATAGTTCTTCTTTTGTGAATAGTACGTGTATATTCTGTCAGGTCTTCAATGTAAGACTGCCAATGTAAAAAAATGTGTAAAGTAAGAATGCTCTTTTAAACAAGTATTTTTTTTATCCTGCCTCTGATAATCTTTGATAACTGTTAGTTAGTTAAAACCAAATTTTGAGAACAGAAATTTCAGACCATCAGAAAAAGTTTTATCACAAGTGCATATCCCAGAATGCCAAAGCATTTGCCTAGAAACCTAAAACATATTGTTTACTGTTAAAAGATTACACTGAATTTATAAGCTTTTTCTTAATGACACTTCGATTAAAATGGATTTCTATACAACACTGTTAGGTACTGCCCTATGCAACTAAAGGTATACTATAGACTTTTCCCACTAGAGACTGAATTATTAAGAGGCTATGAACCCTAATTTTTAGGGTTTTCCCCCCACTTTATCAAAAATTAGCCACCTTTTTTTCTTGTGGGTATTAAAGAATGTTAGAGAAATTCCTAACATACTGGGCCATTCAGAGATGTCAGCAGCCATTACTATTATGTGTCGTCACTGCTTCTAGAAGCATTCCCTATTTTACTGTCCCCTGCTAAACTGATGTGGGCCAAGAAAATAATCATGAGTCTACAATGTCAGGGTTTATATGAGGATGAAAAGCAACGGAAACTATCATATGCTGCTCCTGAGAGAATAAAAACAATACCACTACTTTGGAGAATAATTTGGCAACATATGGTTGAGTTTAAGAAGTACATATGTTATATAATCCAGTAATTCCACTCGTAGGTATACACTAGAAAAGCATCTGCACATTGTTCAAGGAGATAAGTATAAGGACATTTGTTATAACACTATTTATAATGGGGAAAAATTAAAACAACCTAAATGGCTCATCAATATGAAAATAAAGGGTCATTAATTCATATCACATAATATTCAGCAGTCAGGATTAAAATAAAAGCTACTAACCACATGTGATCACTGACAAATTTCAAAAATAATGTTAACTCCAAAGAAACTAGATGCAAAACAAAATGTCTGACATGACACCACTTATATATAAGTGGAAGTTAGTAACAGAAAATGAACTACGTATTGATAAGATACATAAACTCCTGGCAAAATAAAATGCCCGATAAACACCAAATTCAGGAGAGCAGTTATCTCTAGGGGAAAAGAGAATAAAATTGGAGAGAGAACAAATGAAGGTTTCTTTTGTATACATGCATTATTCCTTTAAAAAAATATGAAACAAATACAGAAAATTTGACAAATGCTGGTGGTATGTACAAATGTGTTATATTTTATACTTTTCCATAGAACTGAAATACATTTCATTTTTGAAGTGTAAACAGACGTTTAAGAAGACTCTGAGGGTAATTCCATGAAGTTCTTAGAAAATTCAGTAGTACTGACAAGCTTATTTCCATTCTATTTTCATTCAGTAGTACTGACAAGCTTATTTTCATCCTATGATCTAAATGGAGTTCATCCCCCAACAACAGGGTTGTGAACCAAAACTGATTCTGTATCTGTTTTTGGAATACAAATATGCTTTCTCATAGAAGTTTTAAAAACTCCTACTCATCTTTTAGGATCTATTTCAGATGTTAGTTTATTTCAATGTTTTGACTCCTACAGACCGGTCAGAACTACTTCTACTTACTCACAACACTTTGTACATGCCTCTTACTTATCAAATTGTATTATAATTTCTTATTTTTCAATATGTCCTTTCCACTTGAATTGTATTCTTAAAGGAAAGGACATTGTTTCAGTTTTTGATATCCATTGCATCTAGTATACTACCTGCTGGCCAATAAATGTCAAATCAACATTAAAAATCAAAGCATCAGTAAACCAATAGCTGAAAGTGAGTAAGTACATAAACTTCAGTACAGGGACACTGACACTGTTTTGATTATTCTAGGTTTCTCGATTATGTTCTAGTTAAGTTTTTAAAACTTGAGAACAAAGCGCTTTATTGATAAAAACAAAAGGTAAATCATGTCTAGAATTATATATTTATTATACTCTGATTTGCAGTGATGTGTCAGTTTATGTATGAATATACACATAATGATGTTGTGCTGTCCTTCAATTATACCTTCAAATTAAAAACAAACTGAGAAAGAAGCCACCAAATATTATTTGTTTTTGCATGACTTTTGCTTGCCTTAAGTAAGGCATCTGTGTATGAAATTAGGGTTTGAAGAGTAACTTGACCCTAGGCAAGGCTGGTTCAAATGTTTTACTGTGAACATTCTGTACTGCCCCAGACTTTTATAGAATAGTTTCAAACACTGTCCAGCATTGAGAAATTACATAGTTTAATACCCTCATTAAAATATAAAAGTATACAACAAAAACATCAAACACTATTCTGCTCAGATTACCTGAATAGTGGTATTAAGAATGATTAAGGGAAGACGGAATAAATTCTATTGAGTACAAAATATGCCCAGCCATATACTAGTCAATTTGCTCAATTTAAATTAATTCACACAATTCTGTGAGATGGCTATAAATAAAACAGTCTGTGGGCTACTGAGAAGCAAAGATCTTACTCCAAAACTCTGTTTTACAACATTATAAGAAATGAAGACAAATGAGCTGGAACATATACCTGTATTTCAAATACTAGTGCAACACTTCACATCATTTTTACTTAAATCTAATTTATGGTGGATACACAGATTTAACAAAAAGCTGTCAATAAAATTACCTGCACTGTTATTATCATCATCCTGTTCAATGAAGACATGATCCAGAATAAAGCTGAGCAACTCAGACTGTAATGAAGAATCAGGGGTGTAAACTAATGGTTCTAACATGTCACGCCCTCCTGACATAATTTGATGGCTGAAGATCATCAAAATATCACAAAGAATAGTGAAGGCCTATTAAAAAAAAAGGGACAACATGCTATAAACCAACGTTTCTCACCAACTACCAAAAATAACATACATATTTAACACAGAAATAGAATTCAACTTTCTGTATTTGGAACTATTTTTTAAAAAATCAATGCTTAGTTTTGTGTAACATTTTAAAGCTGGGAAATGTAATTTCTATAACAACTACTACTAATACTTACATCATGCTTTACTAAATCCAAGATAATTTTACAAGTTTTTTTTTAAAGAACTTAAATGACTTGTGCAATATGTTACCACCATCAAAACATGCAGTCAGGACTCAACCTCAGGTTTCCTGACTTTAAATCCCACACTCGACATTATATCACAATGTACCTTGTGTATAACTTAGTACCATTCTTTTCTTTGATGGAAGGAAAAACTCATATCAATATCTCCTAGAATATCTCTTAGGAGACCACAAAGTCTATGATACTTTTTAAGCACTCTCATTGTCAATATGTGTGGTGATTAAGTAGAAAAAATATAACCAAGTATAAGCTTGCTTACTATGCATCAGGCAAATCTGACAGTATCAGAATAAATATATAAGGCTGAAATTGTATTTCAAGAAGTTTAATAAAAACTCTACCAGGCATTTTAAATGGATTCAAACACTGGTAAAATCAGTCAGAAGGTAACTGGGAAAAGTTATCTGTTGGAAAGGGGCAATGAAAACAGAATTTTGGGGTCACAAGGTTAACAGGAAATTATATTTAGAAACAGACTATAATATAGAGCAGATCTTAATAATAGTTTTGCCTTTCTGGAACTAACCACTTTTACTTCTTACTCTTTACTTTATGCTTTTACTTCTTACCCTTTACTTTTTGCTTTTACTTCTTTTTTAAGTCTCCTCTCCTTATTTTACTACTATAATAGTAATATATACCTGTCAGAATGTTTCAATTTATAAAAACTTTTGCAACATACATGGTAAGGATACAAAGTGATAGGCATGGTGATATTTATTAATTAGGTGAACTGACAGGTCAAGTGAGCTGACCAGGATATATTCCTAGAAGCTTGTTAGGAAGACTGACATACAAGCTATTTAATCACCAAATCACCTCCAAGGCCAAAACAGATTACACTGGAGGTTACACGCAATAACTCAGAAGGAATTATGTATTAACACTGTAAAAAATAGAAAATATAAAAATGAATGAATATCTTGGTGGCATATGAAAATATATCCAGTAATATTTTATGTGTTAAGTTTGACTATCAGTGTGTACTTCATTAAAATCCTATTCGAAGGATTTAACTCTGAATTCAATTTCCTACCTTCAGAAAGTTTGTTCCTTTCATCTGAATTGTAGAGATGAAAGTTAAAGTTCCAAATCCTTTATTGCTATAGCACAAGACTACTTATATAAAAATTCAGCAATGTAATAATCATGACAATATACATTATACTTTTGCAAAAAAAAAAAAGCTAAATCCAATAATTGAATCTTGGCATTTAATATAGTCTAATTTATTTGTGTCTATGCATATATGTATGGAAGAGACAAAAGGAATTGGAAATAAGAAAAATGATACCAACAGTTGTAATAAATGTAAATTTTTAACTATAAAAATCTAAATGTATTTCATTAAAATTAGTTTTGATATTTTAAAAGGAAATAAAGACAAATAATGACAAACAAGAGAGTTGAACAACTTGGTAGCTTTGTAGTTGAACAATTATGTTTGAACAACTTTCTTGATAGCTTTAAGAAGTAAATCCACTCTAAATTAAAACAGTACCCAACATAACATAAGCTGCTAAAAACAGCACTTATAATGGCTACTGGGGCTCTAACCCAAGATACAAAGGTTAAGCAAGTCAAAAAATCCTTTCAATCATTGTAAGTATTCTCACTATCATTATTAATATTTCTTACAAAATGATCACAAAAACACCTTCCCCACAGAAGCATTTAAAAGTGTGTATCCAGAAAAGCTTAATCCTCTAAGAGGGAATTAGAACTAAATAGGCTCCTGAGTCCCGGGATCAGAATTCATTTTACAGATGGGAAAACCACCTACAACACCAAGTAACAACACATTTCCAGAATAAGAAAGTTGGCAATAATGGATCATTAGGACATACAATGTGGGAAGGTAACACAATGTTTGAAGACAGGTTCTCTGACAAAGCCATCGTAAGAAAAAATAACTTACACACTAGGACAGGAGGAATATTTAATATCTGATCATATTATTAGAGATAAGAAAACTGTATGAACCTTTTGCTCCCTAAGCCATACTTGTTACACTTGTTGCTTTCAGGAATAGAGCTTGTAACTTCGTACATCTAATTTGTATACATGGGTCTTTTTACCAAGCATGTCATAAAGAAACAACACAGAATAACTACAACATGAGGGTAATGTATAATGCAATTTATAAATTCCATATAAAATTCATACATTAATCTGTTTTTTGAGCATCATATACATGTACAGATAGAAGATATTTCTACTTTGCTCAATCTCAGTATTAAATTTCCTGTATTAGTTCATATATTTAAGGTTGCTTACAAAAGACTGCTATCTATAGTAACTACTAACCTGTTCCTTAACAGTAGTATTCACGTTGGTCAGGTAATGCTGACATATCTGACAGAATACCCTCATCTGTTTCTTTAAACGCAGCAAGTCCTCCTTGAAAAAATTTAACATTTAAAAATATTATATAAAAACTTGGCATTTAAAATATTTTAAAATTACATAAACATCATATTTAACTATATTAACTCTGCTTGTACATTTATTAGAAAAGAAAAACAGAACAAATTAGACCATTTTTCTTGAAAATCTCAAACTGCATTAAAACTATCAGGTATATTAATGGATAATATCCTAAGTGGTCTGGGTCCTTCAGAATGAGAAAACTTAAAGAGTAAGATTTATGCACCATTTTCACTTTGTAATCTGAAGGGTGGCAAACTGATGAATGCAAAAAATTAATTTAAAAAAAAGAATAATCTTTCATCTCTTATTTGAAGAATATTACTTGTATTTTTTAAAAACAGAATTAAAATAAATTTTGTGGTATTCTAACTTTTAAAAAGTATCATAAACTTACATTAAAAAGATGAATCTCTTTCCTGCATTTTCTATTTCTAAATATTTACCAGTTAATTTAAAACAAAATCATTCTATAAAGATCTTCCATATTAATTTATTTAAGGCATAACCTTTGGCCCATCTTCTGTACTGAATGCCAAATTATAGAATATCAGTACGTATTTGTAAAAGACAAGTTAAATAAAAACCAGTATAACTTGTGGAGATTGATTTGGTGAAGAAAATTCAAGCATAATTTTGTTTTCAATAACATTTTTAGCTTTTCTCTTCTACCAAAAGTTACTTTTTCCCATTTTAATTTTTAACTCGATACCTTTAACTTAGGTGTCTTAGGTGTACAATCATATTTACTGATATGGTTGCAGTTCCTACTAGAAGCTTGATACCAAGTTAAATAAACATAGTGTTTGACAAAAAGCACAGTTATAACAAAACAATATTGCTTTTTCAAAGGAGAAATAGTCATTTGTAGCTATAACAACATCTTGTGCTTAAAAGCTCAGAGAAATTCTAAGCATTTAAAAATTTTCTGTGGCTTTATCTAAAATAAACTTAATATCAAGATGACTGCTTTTTGAGGACAATAATTATATACAGCTAATTCTATGACTTCTAGAAATTGCTGAATATTTATAAAAATGTGCCGAAAATAATATTTAAAGCAACATTACAAGTACAATGTTTCAAACTTCCCATTTACAATTGGAAAAGACAGTGCTGTTTAGTTAGTTACTGAACAAGACAGCAAGAATCACCATTACCGATAAAAATTTAAAAGTTCTAAGACCTAGCAGCTGGTTCATTACACTCAATCAGAGTGATTTATCAATTTGGAACATCAGGAAAGAGATCGTGAGCATAAACAAAGTAATCCCAAAACAACATCAAGGCATAAGAAAATCTAGGGGCAACTGGCTCGTCATCATCAATTAAAGTAATACGACAGCTGTACCTCCTTGTTTCAAAGGCTCCTTGGTCATCATTTTAAAAAATCTATATTCGTATTATTTACTCAATACTTTGAAGATATGGAAATCCATAAATTGTGCTACCTTCAAATGTAAGATTTTTAATTTAAAATCACACCCTGAAGCAAAACATTTTAATGTCCTTTCACTAAATACACGTTAAACTACAAATATAAATGTTTTTAAATTTTCCTATTAAAAGTACAAGTTTGAAAATGATATTTAATCTACTAAGAAGTCCCACTGGACCACCACAAACCTTTGTAGAACTGCTTTCAGTTATCTTCGCAAGCTGCCAAAGGATTACATAGTGAGTACATTGCAATGCATGAATAACAATCTGTAAAAAGAACCAAGAAAATACAGTTAAAATGTAAAAAGTCACAAGTCTTCTTTCTCAAAGTATATAAACTCATAAATAAATAAAAACCTGCTCAGGCATGTCTCCATTTTCAATTCCGGTTTTCAATAGTTTGTAATTACAAGCAAACAAATCCCACTTTGAAAGATCATGGGCACTGTAAAAAAAATTAATTTATATTAAAAAGTTAAACTTCACTACTTTGTTTTGGATTTGAGTTTTAACAGATTGCTATTGATATAGTGAACTTTTTAACACGCAACCACAACAAAAAGTGTATTTTTTAAAAGTATGTTAGTTGGGAATGTGTCATTCTCCAATTCGAAATGACTCTGCCAAGTACTTTTTTTTCCCAAAAGCACAAGATCTAGCAAAGAATCTGATAACATAACCCCAAAACATGCAAACTGGTTTCGTCAGTTTTAAGAAATCAGAAACTTAAAGATTCTACTTACTTATGAAAAGCAGTGATTCTCTTTAATGTTGACAATACCTGGTATGCATCATCTTCATCAGGTTCTTCACCCTGCACATATTAATTATACAATATTAAACATTAATAACCACCAAAATAGAACACTTCAGGCTATCACATTGCTGGTAGCACCTTGACAAAAAGAATAACCTAATAAAAACCACAATTAACTTTGTCATTCAATATCTAAATTTGGCCAAATTTAAAGCAACATGACTGGAGTAATGCATCAACTGTTATCATCACAGATACATTATACTATCTATACCCAAGAGAGAAAAAGTGAATGGCATTCTCTTTTTCCTTTAAGCAACCTTGACACAAAACTATGAAGACATCTGCTCTTTTATAGTAATAAATGCATTAGGATAATAAAGAAAAATATTAGAGGACAAGCAAGAGATCATAAAAACACCTAAAGGACAAAAACTACGTAAATATAAGACAGCATTCAAAAGATATATATCAGAACAATCACGTTTAATCTGGGGAAAAAAAAAACCTCTGAGTAAGGATTAGATATGCTAGTCCTCTCTGGGTATCAACTTTACAATTTAGAATAACTTAAGTTTTTGAAAATTTTATGAGTCTTAATACATGAAACTTATAAATTGTCAAATAAGCAAAACTTATTAAACATGGAGAGACCAGGCAAAATGGCATAGATGATGATAGAGGCTTTGTTCATCCCCTCTTGCAACCACACCAAAAGTGTGACAGAAACACAGAGCAAACAGCAAGTAGAGTCGCCTGGGGGTCTAAATGAATGGAAGCACTACAACTAGGGAAAGAAATAAAACATCAACCTGCTACGGTAGAAGGTAGGAGGGGAGGAAGACTGCCTGGTTCTGAGCAGCAGCCGGAAGCTGCAGATGCCTTTTTAAAGGGGCCGTGTCCACAACCGGATTTTCGCGATGATGGACTGACTCACTCACTGACCTCAGTTTCTGGCGTGGCCTCTTGAGGCAACTATATGTACAGTATCTATAGATTGCTTGCTGAATCTTAACAGGTGTCCCCAGAAGGGACAGAGGCTGGGGCTAAACTTGGCCTGCAGCTGAACCCCTCTTAAGACTGTGCTGCTGCACACCTACTACACAAAGCCACACTAATAAGGATGGGAGACTTATTAGGATCTTTGATTATTCTATAGAAATAGCCACAGAAAGGCAACCAAATTGGAAAGGCAAAGAAACAGAAGCCATCTGAAAAAAACAGAACATAGATCAAGGAAAAATGAAGTCAAGCAATCTAACAGATGCAGAATTCAAAACACTGGTAATAAAGACGCTCAATGAACTTAGAGAAAGAGTATATGAATTCAGTGAGAACTTCAACAGAAATAAAAAAACATAAAAATGGAAATTATAAAAGGGTACCCATAAGATATGGAGAACACATTATCTGAGATGAAAAGTATATTAGAGGGATTCAACAGAGTGGATAAAGAAGAGGATCGAACCACCAATATAGAGGATGGAGAAGCTAAGGACACTCAACCAGAATGGTAAGAAAAAAAAAAGCCAAGAATATAACAATCATTTAAGAAGCCTATGGGACACAATTAAATATAAAAATATCTGTGCCACAGGAATACCTGAAGAAAAAAAGAAATTGAAGAGCTACTTGAAGAAATAATGATGGAAAACTTCACTAACCTGGTGAAGGAAATGGACATACAACTCCACGAAGCTCAGAGAATCCCAAAAATCAGGGATCCAAAAAGGCCCACAACAAGACACATCATCACATCATCATTCAAATGACAAACGTTAAATACAAAGAGAACATCTAATAGCAGCAAGAACATCTAATAGCAGCAAGAGAAAAGCAGTTAGTTACCTACAAGGGAGCACCCATAAGACTGGCAGATGATTTCTCAAAAGAAACTATGCAGGACAGAAGGGCTTGGCACAAAATATTCAATGTGATGAAAACCCAGGATCTACAACCAAGAATACTTTAGATCCAGCAAAGCTATCATTTAGACTCAAAGGACAGATAAAGGGCTTCAGAGACAAAAATAAGCTAAAGGAACTCATCAACACCAAACCAGCATTACAAGAAATGTGGAAGAGACTTCTTTAAGAAGTAAAAGATGTATCAAAATCACAAATAAAAAATGGTAATAACTACATATTTATCAACAAGTAGCTCAAACAGAAAAAAATTAAGTGCTCCAACCAAAAGAGGGTGGCTGAGTGGATAAGACAATATTCCTACATATGGTACCTACAAGAGATACACACACAGACTAAAAGGAAGAGGATGGAAAAAGGTATTGCCTTGATGGACTGTTGGGAGCCATTCTTGCCGAATGCCCTACAGCTGTAAGGCATTCAGCTGTAGGGCATTCGGCAAGAATGACTCCCAACAATGGACTTAGAGGGTATTGTGCTGAATGAAGTCAGAGAGAAAGACAAATACCACATGATTTCACATACAGATGGAAGCTAAAGAATGAAATAAACAACAATAAAAATGGAGATAAACTCATACAGAGAATATTTTGCAGGCTGCTAGATGGGAGCAGGGTTGGGGGATGGTGAAAAAGGGCAAAGGGATTAAGAAGTACAAATGGACAGTTACAAAATATTCATGGAAATAGAAAATGTAGCATAAGGAAAATAGTCAATGTTGTAACAAATATGTAAGGGGGAAGAAGGGTACTAGATTTAGTGGGGTGATCACTTTGTGAGTTATATAGATCTCTAATCACTATGCTGTACAACCGAAACTAATATATTATTGCATATCAACTATATTTTTAAAAACTCATTGTATTATACAATGTAAATATAAGCAACTAACTATTATATTCAATAAAGCTGGAAAAAAGAAAAAAATCTTAGTAAGCATGGACTGTTACACACAAAAAATAACAAGTTATAAAAGTAAGTCTTAAACAAGAAACTTGGAAACTACAAACTCCATATGATTTTTGCAGCATTAATGATAAAAATTATGTAGAAAAGTCTTTAGCATTTACGTATTAACTTGAGAATTATGAATTTTTATTTTATGCAAATCAGTTAAATTGTTAAGTATATTTCCAGAAAAGATAAAAATCACAATAAAAATACAAGTGTATCTGAGTGCCAATGCTTTAAGCCTATTTGGAAATACAACAGAATAACAAAGGAAACCCAAAAATTAACGCTGACTATAAGAGCGGTTTCTCAAGACTTTATAATATCAAAGACCATCACTGCCTTTCCTCACTAACACTGCCAAAACACTAAGAAATACCCTCCTTTTCTGAGGCTCCATGACCAGTCTAGCTCTAACTTCTGTTTCCTAACAGCCTCTTATTCAACTAAACCCTGGAATCTTCCCAGATCATTTCTTTAAAATAATTTTTTTTAAAGAAGGAAGATGTTAATTTTGTGTTCACCTTCCCCAAGTCACAAAGTTTTACCACCATCCTATGTTGGTGAAGTAATAGGAGCATGATGAATCACAGAACAAAACGTCTGAACATCTTTTCAATATACTGCTAGGAACTATCACCAGGACTGGTGACTAATACAGTTACTAAAGGGGATTGGCCCAATTGACAAAATACTTGTTATATATACCTCTTGCAGAAAATCTTCAAGAAGCCGGTTAAATTTATCTGCCAACTCATCTATCAGCTGACTTCTTGAAATATCTACTCTGTTGAAGATTGTAAACTCTTCATTACAGAGTGCATGATAGGTTTTAGAACATGCTTCCAAAACATCTGTATCTGTGTGCTTCTCTACAATATTCCGGATCTGTCGTAATAAGGCATCCAAATGCTGCAAAATCAAAGTTTTTTTCCATTAAAACTAAGGCATAAAACAACTACACCACCATGGTGAAAATACTCAAATAAAGTAACTCTATAACCAATAGGACACACATTTTAAAGTACTTTTCTAGTCATGGTAAATAAATCCACTGACCTACCCATACTTATTTTTCCAACATTAACAGGAATAACTACCTATTTCACAGAGCTTTAGTGAGAATGTTAACACATATGTGAAGAACTTACAATAGTTTCTGGGACATAGTAAAAGTATCCACTGGCTATTAGCTACTTTCGTTTTGTAATTGCTGTTACCCACCCCATTCTCCATAAATGACCAGTGACAGTCACATAATAGCTAGGAATGAGGGTATAGCTGTGGGCATGAATCAAAGGGAAGTCTCATTAGTGCCATTCTCTAAATCTAACTTATCTAAAACATAGAAGGCATGTAAAGTATGTTTCCTTTCCCATTAGAAATTATAAAAAATGTAAACAATATGATGGGATGAATTAAACTAATAATTTTCCTTCAAAGATTTTTTCCCCAAGATTTTTTAACACACAGATAAAACCATACCTTTTCTAATCGTCCAGTGGTATATATTTCCAAATCAAAGTACTGAGGCAACTGCAACAGGTTTGTCACCTTTTCTGCATCTATAGAGTACTTTGAATTAAAAAAAAAAAGCATGTCAAAACATCACAGTAATGGTAAAGAAATATTATGATAAAATTCTGTGTGGCATTTCCAAACCTGTAATTTCTCAGTAACATCCTGATATTGACACAAACTTACTTTAGCTAATAACTGAGGGAGTGCCACAGCAAAAAGTTCAGTGATTTTTGTCCTGTCATCCAACTGGGTCTTCTTTTCCTTTGCTGTTAGCACCTAAAGTAACACAATAAAGTACGTATTTATTTATTAATACTGTTCTGTGCTCAAGTTTAAGGTATACAAAGTAAGTAATAAAAGTACATTTTCAATGATGGATACAAACATTTTTACTATAAACTTGAAACCCAAAAGTGACAAAGAGAATAACTTGCATATAAGAAAATGCCACCACCTAAAATAACAACAACAACAACAAACACCTGGGCAATTCTAGAGCCAAAATCAATACGCAATTACACTAAACAACTCTACCCTTTGGATGAAAGGAGAAGCACTTAGAACAAGAAATATAGTTTAGGAGCTTATATAATAATGGGACCGAGTAGCATTTCAGCCTACTTTAAGCTGTGGGCCATGATGAATGGGTTATGAAGTCAACATGTTACTACCAGCAATTAAAAAAAATGAAAAAAAGCCCAGAAAACAAGAAAATAGAATGCATCACATACCATAAGTTTCAGCATTATGTGATCAAATTTTTAGTTACACACAAACACAAATATATAAATGTGTTTTAAGTCACAACATAAAAAAATGTATTTTTGTGCTTAATCAAAAAAGTTTGAAAGCCTGTGGAATTGTTTGTCTATGAGGCAAATACATGTGAACTTTTTAATATAATAAAAATTATCCCAGGAAATAGGAAATTTCCCCATTTTAACGAATAACTATTTTTTGTTTATTTTATTAAAAGAAAAAGAAAGCAAATCTATAAACCAGAACAGACAAATGTACCACTCTAAAATGGTGCACTACATTCATTCTTAAAGGCAAGAACTGTCAATCACTGTATCTCCTGTAGTAACTAACAAGTATCTTGTGGAAAAACTCAAATTTCTAAAATTACTAATGCTTTAAAATTTACTTCTAACACATATTTCTAAAAAAAGATCATCTGAAAAATAAAATGTTAAGGTTCAAAAATTTTGATTCTATGGTTACAAACAAGAATTTTATGAAAGATATTTTAAAAAGAGGAATATAATTTAATACTGAAAATATATTGGCATACCCTTTTTCCTGTCCCTCTTCCCACAGGAGGATGACATTCAGCTGCTTGTCTAATGGTACAAAGCATTATTTCAATCAGAGCACTCTCCTGTCTATCTGTTAGTGCTGAAAAATTAATCAGAAAGAGTTAACCTATTTCTTTTCCCTATATGCCATTCATAATTAGAACAGTTCATTCTGCTTGTGATAGAATCAGATCTATTATATAATGTACTGAAGAAAATCCCATTACTATTGTCACAGAAAAGATCAAAACAAGTTAAACCTTCCTAAACATTACAAATCTGTACACTGCTGATCTACAATTTGATCAAGAAGGTATAAACACAGATACAAAGAAAAAAAACAAGAATGTTGACAACTACATCTTTCTACATAGCATAATATTCATGTGTATAAAAACAAAATTATTCTCAAGGTTTTCACACAATTATTTTAATACTAAAAGATAAACAAATGGAATTAGTAAAATCTATTTTCAAAACTGTCTAGACAACAAAAATGCCATAATTAAATATCCTTACCTTCTTCTCCACTAAGTGGCTCTTCCAACAACAAGCTATTCATACATTCCCAGTCTTTCAGCAGCTCAGTAGCACAGTCCCACATGCTATCCACAAGGTATGCTGCATGCTCATGCAACTAAAATTAAAAAAGAAAAATGTGTTCTTAGACAAATAGCATACTAGCCCTAACTCAAAAGAATGGAAGCTTTATGGGCACCATGTACAAATTCAAGCAGCAATCTGTTTTTTGAGGCCAGATAGAAGAAATGGCAGAGAAGAAACTGTCTTAGCTTGCTGTGTCTAACTGTGTTAGGTAGTATCGCTGAACATTTCTTTTCTTTTTTTTTTTGTAAGGCGAGGCAACCCTTGGTTGACCTCATAGATTGCAAGAAACTTTTCAGCTTACAATCCCTTATTTTTTCTTCTATTTTATTTTTTTATGCCTACAGCGCCTGGTCTTCCTAGGTGGTCTCCTATCCAAGTATAACTGGAACCGACCCAGCTTAGCTTCTGAGATTAAACGGGATCGGGCTTGTTCAGGGTAGCAAGGCCATAGACTCATGGAACATTTCTTAGAATAATCACTAAATCATTAACATGAAAATTATTTTTGAAAAAACACATGCATGCATTTTTAGTGCCTATTTGAAAATAATATTACGTGAGTTAACCACTCTCAATTATAAAACATACTACGGATTTACTTTAACTCAATAGTAGTGATAATTACTTAAAACGAAATACACGTTTACTTATCAATTCAATACACAAGCAAATTATTTCTCTTCATTCTGTGAAGCTTAAATAGCTCTTGAGTTTCCCAACTTATTTTAGGAGACTGCATTACCATGACACCAAAACCTGTCAAAAATGTTACAAATATTATGGAGAGATCAACATCCTGCATAAACATAGAGAAAATATCTTCGAAATTTTGGCAGAAGTATAAAATAAACAACATCAACTAACCTCACTTTCCAGGAAAAAAAACACCAGTGTCTTAACAAGGTTAGCATTTGGACCTTGTCGTCCCCTTCTTTTCATCATTCCATCCTCCTCTGGATCTCTACGACTGAAGAGCCTGTGATCAATGCAAAATATTTACTTTTAAAACAAAAAAAATTTCCTAATTTAAAAAATTGTCTGGATTCCATATTTAAGCACCTAACAATTAAGTAAATAAGAGCTGAGTAGTTATATTATCCAACTTTATACTAAAGTAAATAATTGCCATAAATCTTTTTCATTTTACACAGTTGATGGTACTTACAAGCCTGCTTAAATTAACTTCAAGTTAATTTTACCGAGTTCTGAATTTTCTTTTTATAAACCTTACTGCATGTTATTCAACCACTGCCTTTCAGAAAGTATTACAATGACTAACCTACACCCATTTATGCATATAAAATCTATTATAAATATTCTTCTCTTTAAAACTGAACATGTTTTCCTTCTATTCTTCTTGCACAATTACCACTAAGACTGAACTTAGTGGCCTCTTTCTATGGATATCATGGTTGTTTTTCTTATAAATAACAAAAGAGAATTATCAGCTGGATAACAATGAATAGAAAACTGTAGTGTGAACATTTTACAACATAGGTTTCTAATTAAGTGCTTCACACCAAATGGGCGGATTTTTTGTTTGTTTGTTTTTTGTTTTTGTTTGTTTGTTTTGTTTGTTTGGAAGCTGACACCAGAGAAAAGAGTGAAAAATTAGGAAGAGGTCAATCTTAACATTACAATATAATCAGGTAAACTTCCAAGTATATCCAGTAAAAGACACCAGTACATTTCCCTTTACAGATTTAACTTAAATAAATCAAAGGATTTGGAGATGGGAAATTGAAACTTATAAAGGAAATAGTAAAATATGGAAGTTTTAATTTTATCTATACTAAATTTAAAAAATAAGATATATTTTTAAATGAATTATAAAATAAGTTACTTTCATAAAAATATACTTTAGAAAATAAATAACAGAAATATAGATTTACTTTTTGTAGAGAAATTCTCCAGCTGCCACTGCTACTGGCCGATGAGCTGAATAAACCAAATGATAGACATTTTCACAATCTTCTGCAGTAAGAACTTCTTCACTACTCCTAAAAAGAAGTAGTATTTCTTTTCAGTAGTGTCATAATTTTAGGCATATTGAGTACAAAAATCCATGCTCATTTTCATTAATTTGTGTTAAAGAAAATAAAAAAGAAATCAACCCTCTATGATTATCATCTGTAAGTAAAGGATTGCCCTACCAAAAGATCTGATTACTAACATCTAAGAACAATGAAAGACAAAATCAGAGTCAATTAAATAAAGACACATGTGGTGGAAAGGATACTGAAGGGAAAGGAAAAAAAATAATAGAAACTAATGTAGAAAATAAAATGGTGGCAGGCTCAGAGCTTCGAGTTAATAATCACAGAGAACACTTTGCATATATTTCATAGCAATATTAAGAGGAAATATTACAACAATAAAATATACTAACACCCAAGTTATCATCCACCATGTACCTTATACCATATAAGGCAGTGGAAACAGATTTACTAATTAATTAAAATTTAAGTGCCAGACAGTCAATTACAATCTATCACTGGGAAAATCTTACTAAAATATAGTGCTCATTTGCTTGACCTTATGTTAAAATAAAATAAACGTAAGAAAATTTTCTTGGTAATAAATCAGTCATTATTAGGCCCATCAACCACAGTACCCAAGGGTAAACTTGGTTGAGTTCTTCCTTTGTGGATCCTGCATTCAGGGTCTTAGCCTCTGGCACCTCTTTTCTAATATGCTGTTACTCTATTGTGAGATAAACAATCTAGAATTTTACCATGATACACAATTTAAAAATCGTAGGACCACACCACCAGAAAGAGAAGCCTAGGTACATTAGATGGTTAGCTGAGGATATAAGATCTTTTTGGTTTTCTGCTATGCTCAAGGTTTCCAAAGGTTGAATGTCTAAGGAAATATTACCTTTTTTTTTAGAGAAACGAAACTAAAATGTTCAAATTCAAGTTTCAAAAGCACTTGATTTAAATTACTCTAAATATAATACTGGATCGTTTTGGAAAAAAACACTTGTTTACAATGAAAAGAACATTAAATCAAATAAATTAAATTATAGTAAAAGTGCAGTATTTCACTCATTTTAACTATTTGAGAAGAAATGTTAAATACAACTTTCAGTTATAAGTTTACATGACTGAACCAACATAAATGGCTATGACCCTTCATAAAAATATCAGTGTTAAAAACAAGCAAAACACACCTATTAAGGGAGAAGTTACAAAAATATATATAGCATACTATTACGTTCTATTTCAAGAATTTTTCAATATTTTAAATAATGTATGTACATATAGTATTTATAATTTCAAAATATGACTTAAAAATTTAAAAATTACAATCCTTAAGACTCCTCAGAATGGCACCAAGTTAAGTGAATTATCAAAAAATTTTATCAGTGCATCCATAGTGGCCTTGTTAATGACTACAATGTAGTCCATTTCATGTAAATGTGGATAACCACCACCATCTCACAAAGTTATTAATTTTACTTTAATAACATGAGATGAGCCATAAAAGGTGCTTATATTAGCTATTTTATATATTAATTCTTCCTCTATTGATAAACATCTAGGCTATTACAAACAATGCTGTTAGAGAATCTGAGCATGTTTTCATTTTAAAAAATTACTGCAAAATGTTTCTTCAGAGATTATACCAACTTTTTATAGTCACCAAACCCCATATAAGGCATGTTTCTGCAGTCTCAACAACACAGTATACTACCAGACATTTTTGGATCTCTATCAAGAAACAGGCAAGAAAGTCTCATTCTAATACAAATTTCTCTGAAGTGTGGCTAAACATCTTCTTCTTTTCTTTATTCAATTTATTTGATTGTACTTTTCACTTTTTTACTTTTATTATTTCTTAAATTTAGTTATTTCAACTAGTTTCAAGTATATAGTACATTGGTTAGACAGCTACACAGATCATAAAATGATCCCAATTGCACTCCCTCCCCTGAACTACAACCTACCCATGTTATTAATGCTACCTACATTCCCTATGCTGTGCTCCCCATCCCCGTAACCATTCATCGGCTACTAATTTGTAATTCTTTAACCCTTCACCCCACTCTCCTGGCCCCAGCCCCAGCCCCCACACCCCTCTTCCCTTCTGTCCATCACCAAAGAGTCCACTATATTTGCGAGTCTGTTGATTATTCATTTTATTCCTTAGATTCCATGTGTAAATGAAATCATATAGTGTTTATCTCTGACTTAAATACCTTCTAAATCCATCAAAGTAATATTTTTTTCCATCCCCTTCCTTTTAGTCTGCATCTGTCTTTTAATATGAAATGAATCTTTTATAATCAGCATATATATATAAAGGTATTGTTTTCTTATGCATTCAGCCACTCTGTCTTTTGGTTGACACCCTTCATTCTTTTCCATTTAAGGTACTTTTTGATAGAAACATACTTGTTATCATTCTTTATTTTTGTTTTTGATACATGTTTTTTTCTTCTTAAGGAAGTCCCTCCAACATTTCCTGTAGTACTGCCTTGGTCGTGATAAATTCCTTTAGCTTATTTTTGTCTGGGAAGCTCTTTATCTGTCCTTCAGCTCTAAATGATAACCTTGCTGGATAAAGTATTCTCGGTTGTCCTGGGTCTTCATACTGTCGAATATTTTTTGCCAAGCTCCTCTATCCTGCATAGTTTCTTAAGAGAAATCAGCTGCCAGTCTTATGGGTGTTCCCTTATAAGTAACTATGTAACTATCGGTTTTTCTCTTGCAGCTTTTAATATTCTTTCTTTGTATTTAACTTTGGTATTTTAATTATGATGTGCCTTAGTGTGTGTCATTTTGGAGCCCTGATTTTTGTAATTCTCTTGAGTTTCCTGTGGTTGTATGTCCATTTCCTTCACCAGGTTAGGGAAGTTTTCCATCATTATTTCTTCAAACAACTGTTCAACATCTTGATCTTCAGTTACGCCAATCGCATGGATATTTGGACCCTTAATAGTGTCCCATATACTCCTTATTTTTATAGTCTTAGCATCTTACCTCTTGCCATTCTGTTTGCATGTCCTTCCTTGACTTTCCCATCCTTTAGAAAAGGCATTTGATCCTTTTATTCACTTTTGTTAATTCCATTGAATATACTTCTCATCTCAGATAACGTGTTCTCCATTTCAGACTGGTTCCCTTTTATAATTCCCATATTTTACGCTTTTTTATAAAATTCTCAGTGAATTTATCTACACTTTCCGAAAGTTCATTGAGCATCTTTATAACCAGGGTTTTGAATTCTGCACCTGTTAGACTGCTTGACTACATTATATCTGGATTTCTGTTCTGTTCTCATATGGTTTCTGCTTGTCTTTCCATTTTGGCTGCCTTTCTGTGTGTTTCCATGTACTAAGCAAAGCTCCTAAGGCTCGTGGTATTATTAGAGTGATTTTGTGCAGCAGGTGTCCAGTGGCACATTGCTGAGAGTAGTTCAGCTGCAGGCCTACTTTAACCCAAGCCTCTGCCCCTTCGGGGTGACCTGATAACATTCAACAAGAAGTCCACACATGCTGTGCTTACAATTGCCTCAAAAGGCCTCATCAGAAACTGAGGCCAGCTGTCTCCAGTGTGAGTCTAGGTGCTGCTCAGCAAGGAGCACCTGATTTGCTTAGGATATACCTGCATATGGCTTGGGTGGGGTCACAAGTTGGAGGAGGTGGGGTTTCAGAAAATCCTCTGGGCTGAGGAAACTCTCTTATCCAGTTTGATCATGTCTGGGCTATGGAAGCTCTGTGTCCCTGCACTGGGAGGGGGAAGGGCTCAACAGAGAACAATGGGTACCATCGGCACTTCTGTACACAATGACTCTTGCCTTGGCCCTCACTCCAACAATGTCTCCCTGTAAGTCACTGGTGCCCCCTGCATGCAGCCAAATCAGCACAGGTCCTCAGAGTAAGCAAGTCCATCATCGTGAAAATTTGCTCACGGACGCGGCCCCTTTAAGAGGCTCCTGCCGCTGCCACTGCCACTGCCACAGCCAAAGCCTCCTTATCACTCAGCAGCTCGAGACCAGAGAGCCCTGCATTCTCGCCCTGTTCTACCTTCTACCATTGCAGGATGATTTCTTCTTTCTCTCCTTAGTTGTAGGGCTTGTTCATCTAAATACCAGGTGAATTTTCCTTGAAGCTTGCTACTTGTTTCCATCACAAATTTGATTTGATTGCCAGATGAATGAACAGAGCCTCTATCATCTATGCCATTTCTTTCCTCCTCCCATCTTTTTCTTTTTATTCATTTTTTTCATTTTATTCATTTCCTTAACCAGTTTAAAGTTTGTCATATCTTCTGTTTTTTTAATTTTCAATTACACTTGGCATATAATTATATTAGTTTCAACTATACGACATGATTATTAGAATTATATTATATTACAGTAATGAGGCCAATAAAATTAGTACCCATCTGACCCCATTCACTTATTACATTATTGACTATATTGCCTATGCTATGCTTTACATCTCCAGGACTATTTTGTAACAAAACAGTTTGTACTTCTTAACCACTTCCTTTGTCAAGCCCCTCCCCTGTCAACCATCGAAATGTTCTCTATATCTGAGTTTTTGTTTTATTATTTACATTCCTCATGCACGTGAATTCCATGGCATTCGTCTTTTGTCTGAATTATTCCACTCGGCACAATACCCTCTAGGCCCAACCATGTTGTTGCAGACAGCAAGCAAGATTTCATTCTTTTAAAAAGTAATAGTCCATTGTATAAATGTACCACCTCTTCATTATCCATTCATCCACTGATGGACATCCAGGTTGCCTCCATATCATGGCTATTGTAAGTAATGCTGCAATGAATGTATGAATGGATACTTCTCTGTCTCCTGTTATATATAGCCTTTGTTTCAGTCTATTTTGTCTGGTATAAGTATCGCTGCCCCCCAGTTTTGTCTGTCTCCATTTGCATGAAATATCTTTTTCCCTCACTTTACTTTCAGTGTGTCTTTTGATCTGAAGTGAGGCAACATATGTAGGGGTCTTATTTTCTTATCCAACAGCCACCCTATCTTTTGACTAGAGCATTTAATCCATTTACATTTAAAGTAGCTGTTGACAGATACGTAGTTATTGCCATTTTGTTATTCATATTTTTGATCTTCTTCATAAAGAAGTCCCTCTAACATTTCTTGTAATACCGGTTTGTTGAAGAACTACTTTAGCTTTTTCTTGACAGAGCAGCTCTCTATCTGTCCTTCGATGCTAAGTAACTTCGCTGGGCAATCTTGGTTGTAGGATCCTTGCTTTTCATTACTTTGACTAT